>JAZHYW010037609.1:0-16129 GCA_037355805.1 Ixodes ricinus
TAGAGTTGCCTGCTAGCATTGCATGTTAGCGGCGTTAAGGAGTTTAAAAACCTGCCGCCTGCCGGCCTTTCGGCTGGCGGGAAAGGGTTAAAATTCTCGGAGCTTCGCTAAGCTCTCAAACGTCGGCAACCAATCCATTCCCGAATAGACTTTCTGGTACACTGGGGCGAGCGTGGCAACATGCTCAATAAAGTAAAGTCGGACAGATCGCACATCCAGATCAGCATGGCGTACGGCCATCCTGCTCTTCCAGATAGAGTGCAAACCCAGTAGTAGTACAAGATCATACGGGAAAGACTTGTCTAGCGTTGAAAGAAACCTAATACCTCGTGCCGTGAGCGGCAGATCTTTTTTGAGCGTGCGCTGGAGCACGTCCCAGAAAAGGATGGCATCCCAACAGTCAAGGAACACGTGTTCCACAGTCTCTGGGCTCTTACACAGGTTGCAATCTTCGCCCCACGGTACAGCCAAGCCCCTTCTCGCCAACCATGTTTTGACAGGAAGGGTATCGGTGTGTAACTTGAAAAAAACAAACTTTTGACTGAACCCCGGATTGCCATCCTTTTCACACGGGCAAGCACATCATGGTCCGTGTTGTCAGGGTACAAAGCTCGATACAGTGGCACTGGAAATAGAGTGTCGACAAGGTCTCGCGATAGATGTTTTCGAGACACCGAGCTCAAATACTCCATGGAAAAACGCGCTCTGAGAAATTGGTAAGCGCATACAACCTCTTTGAGGAAACCGTTTACGCTTCCACAATAGCTGTCACACGACGAAACGATGAACTCTGGTAATGCGCACCATAATTGTACTTGGATCACTGTTCGTAGAAGAGGGTTCGCCTGGTCCCGCAAAAACAGAAACCTTGACACCAGTTGCCGTATAAATAGGTGAGACAAACTTAGTCCTCCTGACCTCACACGACGGAAAAGGTTGTCTCGCCTGCACCGTTCCCACTTTGAATCCCAGATAAAAACAGCAAATACTCTGTGCATCCGCTGCAAATGAATACGCGAGCAATGTAACACTTGTAATAGGTACCAAATTTTGGCTACAAAGAATAAATTGCAAATGGTAGCCCGCGCGAAAACAGAAAAATCTTTTCCATTCCACTTAGTTGCTTTGACACTCATCTTTTCCACTTCGTCCCGCCACAACTCATTGCTGTTTTGATAGTGCTTCAGTGGCACTCCCAAGTATACGCCTGGCACCGTAGACCACTGGACGGTTTCGAACACAGGCGGAGCAACGTCCCAGTGCCCGTGCCAGATCCCCGCACTCTTTGCCCAATTTACAGCGCATGCAGTTTGATTACAGTATTTTTTCGTGAGCTGGACAGCTTCTGAGACACTCTCACGGTCGTTACAAAAAATGACGACATCATCCGCGTACGCGAGAAGCTTTACTTCACACGCGTTTAAAGAGAAGCCACGCACAGCGCGACTGTTGATGACACTAAGGCAGAAGGGTTCAAGAAAGATAGCGAACAACAAAGGCGAGAGCGGACATCCCTGGCGGACCGATGCTAACACTGGAATACGTCTGGTCACGTTTTTGTTGATTATAAGGCTAGTCGTACAGTCCCTATACGCCATTTTTATCCCTTCTAAAATAATTTTGCCGACGCCGACGTGGTTTAAAATACAGAACAGTATTTCATGTGACACCCGGTCGAATGCCTTCTCGAGGTCTATTTGCAAAAGCGCTACTCTGCGTGTATCTCGATCACAAAGCTCTAATACGCTTCGCGCTACATGAACGTTGCTCAGTATCGTACGTCCCTTGATGCCACACGTCTGGTGTTCCCCCACTACGTCTGTGATTACCCCTTGCAGTCTCTTTGCAAGAATTTTCATTAGAATTTTATAATCCACGTTGGCTAACGTAATCGGCCGATAGTTGGCTACATTTCGCAATTTACACGGGTCTTCACTTTTTGGAATAAGGACTGTATGAGTAAAAACAAAAGAAGGGGGAGGGCCCGGCGTTCGTAACATTCACTGTACAGACGTAGCAAAAACCCGGCGATGTCGTTCTTGAACTTTTTAAAAAAGGCAGCGCTTAACCCATCGGGGCCCGGTGTCTTTCCGATTGGCATCTCGTCGATGACTTCTAATATTTCGGTGAAACTTATCGGCTCTTCTAAACGTTCTCTAACGTCGCTGCTTATCTGTGGTATTGCCGACAGGAAGTTCCTTGCGAATCCTTCTTCATTTGGCACCCTCTGATTCAGCAATTCTTCATAATAATCCACAAAAGCGTGCTCGATCAGCCCTGGGTCGCTCGTCGTGATGCCTTGATAATCGACTTCGATAATTTCGTTGACACGCCCGTATCTCTTTTCCGTAGCTAATGCACGCTTTGTCGGCGTCTCACCCGCGAGAAATCTTTCGGACCGCGACCGAACAATTGCACCCCTATAGCGTTCAGCCTCGATGACCTGCAGTTTACCCTTTATGTTATTTATGTCCTCGATGAACAACCCCGGCGTTTTACACTCCTCTAAAACCAGCTGCCTCAGAGTGGCACGCAACTGGTTTTCCTCTCTTTCCTGTTCGTGCTTGAGGGCACCTGACCTTTCAATTGCGTCCATTTTTATTGCTAATTTGAACTCTTCCCATTTATAAACAGATGAACTACTTTTGACACTTTCTAATGTCTCAATCCGCCGTTTCACCGCGTCGGTGAACACTTCATCATCTAGAAGCTTGGTGTTCATTTTCCAGGTCCCCCAGTTAAATCGGGATCGATCTTTCTTTTTGTCACCTATCTCAAAAGTCACCAGGCAGTGGTCACTAAAACTGATCTGGTGAACGAGGTAAGCATCACACAGGGGGACAAGCTCTACGGAGACGTACGCCCTGTCTAGTCGCGCGTGACTGTGCCCTTGGAAATGAGTAAACTGCACGCCCTTCGTGCCCGTCCCACAGTGCGCCACATCCTCCAGATCATGCTCCTTTGCTAGCTCACTCCAGACCGCACCGCTTCTGTCTCTGTGACGGCTTTGAGACGCCCTATCTTCGGGATCACAAGTGCAATTGAAATCGCCCAACACTATCAGAAGCCTCTTACAGTTAAGATAGCTTGCTAGGCTTTCAAAGAAAGTGCACCGTTGTGCTTCTGAGTTCGGCGCGTACAAACTAATCACTCGGTACTCTTGGTCCGCCAAGCGGAAATCGCAAAGAACTAGGCGCCCATCATCGTGTGAGGTGACCTCCTCTACAGAAATACCAATTGAGTTCTTAATGAACAGGCAGACGACCCCTGACGTCCCTACCGCATGGCTGACACAGATGTTATAACGCGACTGGAAATGGCGCGCCATACAGTCTGTGAGCTCCTCGCTCTCAATTTTTGTCTCCTGGACAGCTATGACATCTAAGTCCTTT
Source organism: Ixodes ricinus (assembly GCA_037355805.1). NCBI lineage: Eukaryota > Metazoa > Arthropoda > Arachnida > Ixodida > Ixodidae > Ixodes > Ixodes ricinus. The sequence goes on from JAZHYW010037609.1 coordinate 3,393, forward strand.
TCAAGAAATATGCGCCTAAGCTGGTACTGCCTCCGTCTAGCTGAAAGCCCTCTTACGTTCAAGGATACCTATGCGCAGACAGGCCGCGTTCGATGCTATATTCTTGAGAGAAAGGAGCCTACAACACTACGCGGGCAGTCTAGCAGCCACTGCTATCGAACGTCGAGTGTGTTACCGCCACTACTGAGACAGCCGGCTCTCACGGTTACCGGGTGGCGATCGGCTCCGCGACGAATATCGGCCCTTTTTCCCGACGAGAGTCCACTGACGCTCCAGGCGACGAAGTGCCAGTTCGCCCTTGACTGCTGCCATGTCTGCCAATCTTCTCTTCGCTGTGGTCGCGTCGCTATCCGTGTCGTCGCTAAGAGCTGAAGCCGGCGTCGCTTTGGTGGTCCCATCCCGAGCGTTCTGTTCCGTTTCTTCCGTCTTTTCCGTGCCGACTGTATCATCCTTCTGTGGCTGGTCGCTGACCACCGCAGCCCCAGGGGCGCCCGCACGTGTTGAATCCTCTGCCGACGGCTTCTTAGCTGTCGTTACCTCCGAAGTTGAGTCTCCTTTGGAGCGGTGTTGCTCCTCACACACTTCGCTGGGCTCTGTAGCCCCCGGTGAAGACGTCGACGGCGCCAATCTTGTCGCTGGACGAACAGGAACCGAGGGAGCCGCCGCACGCTCCGCCTCGTCCACATCCATCACGTGTTCGCTCGTTTCGTCATCGGCGTTCCGAGCACCCGCGGCTCGGGCGTAGGACCTGACACAATCCTGTCGCTCGTGTCCATACCCGCGGCACTCGCTGCAGCGAGGCGCCTTGCAGTCACGTCGAATGTGGCCGGATCTCTTGCACCGCAGGCATTGCGGCGCTCGTCCCGGCACAACAACCAGCACGGCACCGCCGGAGACCCGGAGCTGATGCGGCAGGCGTTCCAGCGATGTCCCTTCCTTCAGCGCTAGGCGTGCCAGACACGTCGTTGTCTCGACGTCTTCGAACCCGTCGATGTGCCACCTTTCACGGGTTATCTCCCGGACTACGCCGTAGTCTCCCAGCGTCTTCTTGAGTGTGTCACTGGGTACGTCGAGTGGCACCCAATGCAACTTCATGCGTACTACCTCCCGCCGCTCAGGGTCAATCGGCACACACCAACCACCCTTCACCTGGAACTTGCCGGGCTGCAACAGCTGGTCCTTAGCAGCGGTTGACTTGAGACGGACAGTCCAGACGTGTCCCATCTGGAACACCCCCATTCCGGCAACTTCCTTGAGGACGCCGAGCGGCCGCAGAGGTTCCTTAAAATCCTCGATTCGGTATGGTCTTGCTCCGATATCGGCATGCAGAAAGACCGTGCGTTTCAACGGGTCGCTAGCTGGCAGCGTAGGCAGCAGGAAACGATAATCAGCGGGCAAATCAACAACCTTATCACCGCGGCAAGGGATTGCCGCTTGCTCAGCTCCGACGGAGCCCATGACTCTGCGACCGATTGCCACGACAGCCGGACGAAGAATCCGGCAACCGATGTGGCCGAGTGGTCTTTGTCGTTATTCGTGTGCAGTTGCGTCGACATTTGTAAATATGCGCGGTAATTTAGTTTTCACTGGAAGGTGAAAAACAAGTTTGTGTTTTGAAAGTGCGTTGTTTGTGGTTCTGTGTTTATTTATACTAATGATATTTTATTGCCTTTACAGCGTTTATACTAGAATCTCAACTGTATTAAGGTAATAGTATTATTATATAAAATATAAGTTATATTTTGTTCTAAGGCAGCTCGAGCCCATAGGGAGAAGTAAATTAGTTGACTAAGTAGTAGGTTTAGTACAACTGCCACATGGAAAAGTTCATATATTTTCATTCAGTGATATATGATTTAATCAGCTCGCGGTCTTGAGTGATTATACGAGCGCCGCAAGCGGATTTGTCGACCCCATAATGTCATTCGATCGAAAACACATTAATTTTGCCATGTGGCCGGGGTATGATGCAAGAATTCTGTGACTGCACGCAATAACATCGCTTACATGATCGTAAGTGACACTTGTTTTGCCTTGTCCGCGTTGACTACGTCTACCTGATTTTTAACTGATCTGTTTTGCTGTTTCTGATCACTGCGTGTCTCGCCATTTTGTGGAAATATTTCTGTATAAAATATGCATTCCTACAACAATAATTGCTTGACTCAATGTTTTCGACTTAAAACAATCACATTTTTCTATAGACGTCTTATACGCATACCTCGTGCCATTTCGTACCAATTATCTAGCGGTGTAATATTTTGCTCGTGTAATAAAATGTTTTCTAGACCCGTTGCTATGTGCAGCTTTCATTTGAGCTAACACGACAAGCGTATGTGACTAAAAGCGCGTTACGACGGTGGATCCACGCGCGTTGCCTTCGCTTCGACGCGCGCCCCTGATGGCCTTCCTTTGCGACGTAACGAAAGAGCACTACGGCCTTCTTGTCTCAGGAGGTGTTGGTCTGGCTGACCTCGCCAACGACCTCGCGTACCTCACCCTCGTGTCGTTCCCTTTCCCGTTTTCGGGACTTGAAAAACGGGGAGGCCTTGAGCGATTGACCGACAGCCAACAGAGCTTGTGGGTGGCTCTCCGGACCCACGTGATGAGCAGAGCAAGGCCGCCGTGGAGGAAGCGAGGGGAGATTTGACCGGGGGAAGTTTTCCCCCGGCAGGTTTGACAGGGAGAAATTTTCCCCCGACGGCCGGAAGCGGAGCGCCGCACGATTTGCCGGAGTCGTGAGCTTTGTAGTATCCTCTTTGGACATCACAGGTCTGGCGGTCAGGACTTCCGGATAAAGTCCCTGTATCTGGGAAAAGTGGTGCGTTCTCTTTCGTTATCCTCTAAAAACCCTCCTTACCCCACCTCTAACTTCCGGTTTGCGACGGAGGCGCCCTCTGGAATTTCCCAATTGTCTCGACGTCTCGGTCAGCTGAAGCGGTCGAGATGCCGATCGTGTGGACTTTTCTCGTCAGACAAGTGTGGCCATGACCTCATTTATATCTCGCATTCGTATCGGACCGTCCTGAAGCCGCTCTAGGATGTGTTCAGGTAAGGACGGTCATGGAGTGTCATGCCTATTTTTTGTTACCATTAATTTTTATGAGTGGTAACGTGAGAATTGTGGGAGGGATTGCCCTCGCCCGGCCGTTCTGCCTTGAGATCGCATTGCCTTGTCGCTTGCCTCCTCTTAATCTTCTGTTTTCGATTCCATTACCTACTTTATCTATTCCAGTGTCATTTTTCATTGCTTCTAAGTGTTTCTATTCTGTTCTGCGCGCGATATTTCTTGTATTGTATTTGTGTCTTTATTTTCGTCTTTTCTGACGGAGTGCTGACGTACAACACGCCTACGCACGTCGTTCCCCGGGTGAGTACTACCACGTTGCTACCGATTCCTGTCGCGCTGTTAGCTGTCATTTTGGTTTATTCGACCCGCACGCAGTCGAGAGGAGCCGTTTAGCGAACACCCGCGCGCATGCCATAGGGGTAGGCCACGGTGTAGGATGCGCAGAGCTCTGAATCAACAATCGCGACGCAAGAGCCGAGCGCGCTGTGATTTGGCCGCCTGCGCTCGCTCCGTTGACTCGCACTGTAGCGTGTGCCTTCGAGTTCCGCTTACTTGAACAAAATACAGCACGCCGCTTCGCCGTCGTGATCATTGTCGAATGCCTGCGAAACCGTACCACCGTCTCGGCATATCCAGGGGGATCGGTGGCTGGGAGAAGAAGAAGACGCCGTTCGAAACGGTCGCTTTTCGATGCTCTCCAGTGAAAATACACCGGCCACAGGCCGGGGAACTGCTGAGGCTTCGGCCAGTATCACTGAAATGACGACTGACGAGTACCGGACCGTTCTACCCCGTCTACCTACAGGTAATTTGAGCCTGAATTCGGTATTTCTGCACGGAGATCTGGCAGCGAGGCCATATAGAGCACCGGACTTCCGAGACGCCTTACGAGACGTGGTCGATAGCCAGGAAATCATCGGGATAGGCCAATTCCAGATGAGTCACGTATGGATGGTGACTTGCGCAAGTGCACACGCGAAGGCCAAGCTCGTCAACAAAGCTGAACTACGCGTAAAGGGACGCAGGTGCCTGATTATCGACCCGGACACCAGAGACATAAAACTGAAGCTATTATGGCTTCCCGTCCACATGGAAAGTCAACGTATCGAGGAAGCGCTGGCACCATTCGGTACAGTTCGTTCCATCGTAAAGGAAAAGTGGAGATGCGCCGGAATGGAACAGATGGAGACGCTCAACAAAGAAGTGACCTTGACGCTTCGGGAAGGGATGAACGCAAGCCAACTTCCACACCAGCTCACAGTCTTTGGCTGCCGAAGCTTGGTGCTCGTGCCGGGCCGCCCTCCACTATGCCTTCGATGTAATCGCATAGGTCACATCCGTCGTGAGTGTAGAACCCCACGATGCGGGGAGTGCCGCCGTTATGGCCACGCTACGAGTGAGTGTGTGATGACCTACGCAGACAAGCTTAGCCAATCAAGAAGCCCGACTGACGACATTGTCCAGGAACACCTCATGGACATCAGCGAGGTTGTCGACGCAACAGGAGAGGTCATCACTCCCACTTCCTCGACAGCGAAAACTGAGCTGCAAATTTTGACACAGCAGTCACAGTCCGTCAGCCCTGAGAAGACGACACCTAACGCAGTGCCAGGCCCGGTAACGCAAGGAAGCACAATCAAGGCAACAAAGGAAGATTGGCCAAATAGCGAATTTCCTCCCTTAAACACGACTCCGGAGCTTTCTCTCCAACATCTGCTACCTCGACGAGAACGTCCCACTCCGTACAGCGGAGCACCCGTCAAACGACCCGCTCCTTCAACAACGACTACGTCCCAGTCATCTATACCAGGTGACTCAGAAGACAAGAACGACGAGGGAGGTGACGTGAAACGCAAGCCGTCCACGGTGCGGGAACACCCACACAGCAAGACCCCACAGCCTGACCGCGTGGTCAAATCACTCTAAGAAAAAGGGTGTACACGGGTACTCCCTTGAGGGAGTCAAGCGATGTCTCAGAAATAACTCCCCGGGGAGTCATGTTATCCCCCTAAATCGGAGAGCTCTAGTACACCCGGTTTTTGGGGGTCATTTAGCACCTCATTTGAATCCCCTTGGACTCATCTGACACCCCTCACTAAGGGTGCTGTTTAATTCGTTAAGTAACACCTAGGGAGTCAAGTGATCCCCCTAACTAGGGGTGTTGTCTGGCACTCCTTATAACTCCCAGGGGCTCACGCGACCCGTATTTTTATGGGTGCTGTTTAATGCTCCTTTCAACTCCCAGGTGTTCACATGACTCCCAATATTGTGGGAGGTATATTGCGCCCTTTACGACTCCTAGGGACTCGCATGACTCCCCAGTCCAGTAGGGCTTTGTAACACCATGGGAGCTACAGAACTCCTATCAGTTGAGGATTTCTTTAACTCCCCTGGGTGCTTAACAGACACGATCGCATAATGGTGCTCCCAAGCACCCTTTGCAACCCCCTGAGACTCAGAGGACTCTCGTCCCTGGAGGAGTTGCTTGGCACCATTTTCGAGTACCGGAGACTTCAATGACTCCGCTTTTTTTCGGTGTTTGTTGATACTCGCATTACAAAACAAGGAGTCAGATGAAACTTTTCGAGGAAGCCCTTTTGGGAAGCAAATTTTCCAAGCAAGAGCTCACATTTTTCTGAAGCTGGTTCTGCTGCAAGAGTTCTTAGTAAAGCAGTGGTGCTGTCGAAGGCATCAGTTCAAGCTCTCACTATCGGCACCACTGAAAGAAATATGCACAAAATAGGTAATTATGATTGAAGTCTTTATTGTAACAACATACATATTTGAAAAATTACAAAAGTTTTTATTTGAGGTTGTTGAAGGTCATTTTCAACAGTTGATTTGCGTTGGCTCCTCTGGTATAATGCCTTCACCGACAAGTGGGTTCAAAGCCAGGTTCAAAATGTCGTTTGGTTCGACACTTCCTTCACGTCGACGAACAAACCTCGAGCCTTATCTTTGACCTGAAACAAGAAAACACGGATTATAACCATTTCCCAAAGAAGTTTCAACTATATTTGCAGCACTTCTGAACATTTAAGAACTATGTGCTGCAGGCTATTTGAAGTTTACGATTTGTAAACAGAAGCACATCTTAGTCCTCGTTTTGCTAGGATGTGCTTCCGGTTCCCAACCTTGTACTGCGCTTATGCAGAATATTTCAAGTTTCTAAGTACATACACAATTCCAGATTAAACTTTGGTTTCATAGAGTGGTTCTAAAATAAAAGTAGCAAGCAATTAGCAACCGTTCTTTTATTACTATGTGTTCAAGATCTACTCTCCCTTGCCTTTACTTTCCACTGTGTCTCCATCATGGCATGTAGCCGTCATGTGTGTTTCTTCAAGAAGTTTTAAATCGTTTAATAATTTCTTACCTGCCTCTCGTAGTCGCACACAAAACCGCGCAGATCAGCGCAAAAGCGTTCCTCGGTGTGACGTCGTCGTTACGCGTGCATTCCGTATGACAACGGGGCGGAACTGATAGTTTGCTCTCGCTCGTGGCTGTTATCAGCTCCGTTCCGTCGTCATGAGGAATGTCGTACAAAACGACTGATTCACACGTATGAAAATCTCTTGCGCTGATATTCGCGGTTTTGTATGCGTGCACACGGGATTGAGTGCTGAATTAGGAGATGGATATGTCGGAACACAGCCTGTCTTGAAATACGGCCGGCTTCAAGTTCCCAATATAAACTTATACCCTGGTTACACTAATTGAAAAATGTATTATTAATTTTCTGCTAATTAGGAAATGAACAGCTACGATTAAACTTGCACATAGTGTTCGCCAAGGAGCATACCTTAGGTTCGAAAACCTATTTTCAGTATCTGTCCTAAATCTTTTTTTAAATCTGTAAAATTTAATTTTAAACACGCTGAATATACATTGCACACTAGCTTATTTGCAGTTTTACACTTTCATAGCATGTGTTTGCAGCGGTAACGTGTTGAAGATGCGCAAATGGAAATATAAGTTTCGTGAAAGCCGTATTTTTTAGAAAGTGCTCTTTCTTGTTTTGCTTTTGTTTACCGTTTGCCAGAAAAGGGTCGTGGACCTCGTCAGTCCAACAACTGCCAGTCTTTTGTTCACGAACTTAGCGCCTGTATTTGAACAAGGAGTCGCACATAAAATTAATAAATGAATGAAAGCATGAATAAAGAAAGAAAAAGCTTATGGACGACGTCTTTGGGCACAATAGCGAAACTTTAGAGTTGTCGAAGTTAAGTACTAAACGAGTAAAACTGCACTGCTTTATTTTGAACGAGTCTACCCTAGCTCACTTCAAGTCAGAATTGAATAGCCGGATGTCTTGTTATCTGAACCCAATAATTTTGGCTCCAAAGCAGGACAAATTTGTTCGGCAAAACGGGACGCGATCGCCGCATGTAAAGTTTCGTATCACGTTGCTCACATTTAACTTTCTCCTATTGTGTTGATATATTCAAATCGCACGTTAATTTGGCATTGACTCGTTTAATTGTTAACGTGTGTACTCTATAGCTTCATGGTTGCGTAAATTGTATGCACGGCACGCCGAAAACTTTTTTATATATTTTTATTTGTTTCTGTTACATCACTATCTTTTTCAAGGAAAGTAAAGTCATGACCAATTAAAACAACATCTGCAATGCTCAGGTGCTAGCAAGTTTCTATACATATTTGAATAATTGCCAAATAGTTGTCAACTCACAAAACTGACTAAATTTAATTAACGCCTTTATAAGATTATCTAAATACACAAAAATCGGGAAAATCTTACAAAACTAAAAATATTTCTTGCCTAGTTTCATTCATGAACGCAGAGGAAGGCAAACTTAAGGAAAATAATTACTAGCTTTATCATACGTAACTTTAAATATTAGGAATGTTGCCTGGTGGAAGCAAGCAGAGTATGCGTGGCACCGACATCAACCAATTTTCTTGCAGGTGATTGGGGCTTCATATACGCCCTCGATTTAACGTACGACCGATCGACAGACCCAGCAGTCATTTTGACATAACTTAGCTATAACCCCTTTGGTGGGTTTTTGAGCAAAGCGCTAACAAAACTCAAAACTAAGCATAAGCGAAGCTGCTGACCGTTAAACAAAGTTTTCAGAGACAAGATATGAAATATAGTAACTTGCCTGAATGAGCAGCCTCTCGCTCACGAGGTCCTTGAACGGTGACGCAGAAGCGCCTGGCGAGCATCGCTTTCCTTGCGCATACCGTCTACTATGATCTTCTTAGTTGAAGTTTTATAGCTTACAAAACAAGTAACTGTTTTGCACATCGCTATAAATACAGCACTGTCCAGGCGTGCCTGGACACATGCAAAGATCTTGGCATGGGCGTTGGTTCAGTTCAGATATATTTCAGAACGTTTACTCCGGCTTAACACACTGGCTGCGATGGAGAGGCCAACCGGTCTACCCATCCAAATTATCCCCGTATACGTCCGGTAGAGGGCCGCGGTTGACATTGCACGCCGTGGAGTCCGTCGTCCAGCTGGCAGCAATAGGCCCTTCCCGAAAGTCAGTCAAGCAACCTTGGCAAAGTTAGCCGACGCCATTACTACGGCGTCGCCACGAAAGCGATGGCTGCAGCTGACTGTGGGCCAACCGCTGACAGCGGTTCAACAGAATCAGCAGCTTCATCGTGGAGCACGAGTCTCACTAAAATACCGCAGAGCTTCGATGTAGATAAAGTCGAATCCTACCGTACGTCCAGGTTGACGTCGAGCCGTCAGGCTGTACGAAGCTACAAGTTCGTAACGGAGGCCTACATAGACCCGTCGTCGATTCGAGTGTTGAGGTGAGCATTATTCTTTCCTTGGGCATTTGACATGCATCGTATTATCTCTATACTCCGTTTGGCCGTAAGTATGAGCGAAGCCAAAGCTACAAGTTCGAGCAAAACGCCGTAAGCGATCTTTGCGCGCAGTCGTGCCGTCCAAATGCTGTTAAAGGTACCATGCTGCCCGCTTACGCCTTCGACTTCGCTTGCGCTTGAGATGGGAGTAGGGGGAACGGAATGCTGTACTTTTTAATTCGGAGTTTGTTTTTTTCTTTACGTAACGTTGCGAAACTCAGTAACGTGGTTCTTCGGCGCGGCTAAAGGGCCAAGTCAAGACGGGAGTCACTCGTTGCGTCGTGTCGGTGGATTTCGCTACTCCACGCCATGTACCATATTGTGGATTAGCTGTTCTACCAGTCTTAGTGCAAGCTGTCTGTTTCATTCGTCTTGTCCTCATTGCCGGCACGTTAGATTTCGCGGCGACGGCCAATCATGTATTACGCTGCAGGCCTAGGCGCATTGTATGAACTATCGACGTGTACACATGAATGTTCCCGAATCAACAAAAGTACGTAGGGCATACGACCGTATACTGTCAGAAGTGAGAGTATGCTGGCCAGCTGGTTAGTGAACGTCTTAGACTGAACCCTAAGCATTGCACATTTCTAAGCATGAGTAATCACATAGTCTTTGTTTACAACTCTGCATAATGCCATCACAGGGTGAAAGGTGGCACAACTTCCACACAGCTGAGTGCTAGAGGCAGTGAAAATGCAGAAGCCCGAGTGCTGGCTGTCTCCTCGGAACACATTCTATGCAACAAAAATATGTAAAACAAGAATGCTGATTTTCTAATTTTGATTTTTTGAAATTTATTTCAGTTCCACCGCCAAAGTATGTGTAAAGGCAAGCTGCTTTAGAAGCCAGAAGAAGAATTCAAGTCCGTACCAGGTTTCTTGTGGCATCCTCTACAGTGGACTTGTGTGCAATGCAAGCTGCGAATGCGCCGCTGGAACTAGTGGTGTGTGTAATCACTCACTAGCCCTTCTGAAACTTCTGGCTCTACTGCGAGCTAAGGACTATGCTGAAGCTCCACCTGTTGTTGCCTGTACTGAGCTGCCCCAGCAGTGGCGCCGCCCACGGGGAGAGGCAGTTGCATCGACAAGCCTACAGTCTGTTGATTGGAGAAGTGTCCGAGAAGATGGCAGTGACGTACCCATCTCTTCAAAACTTTACGATGCGCGAAGAAAACCGTTGGACCAGAATGAGACAATACTGTCTATTCGGAAACTTGGTGCGGATCGTTGTTCAAGTGATGCCACACCCTTTGCCAGGCGCCTTCGAGCAGCCACTGCGGACTCGGTCGAAACAAGGTTTGGCCTGGCTCCTGTTGGTAGTCCCCTATCGTACCAGCACTCACTCGTTCCATTTGGATATGACACATATATCAGCCCGGAACTGAGCCTCGTACAAAGGAGGACCACTGCACTGCCTTCTGACCCGGCATTCTTTGAGTCCAGCGTGGCCTGGGATACCTCCGAGCACAACTTTCCTTTGCAACAGGACCTGCTTCTCAAGGTACCATTATTGTTAAGCGCAGTTTAGTTACAGCACAATACTTAGATTGCCTTGGTGACCTCAGCAAGCTTTGTCAAGGAGAGACTGAAGGAATAGTCCACTTCTATCTGTAAAAATCACTGCTACATACAAGTATCGGGCCCTGTGGTATTGCCTGCAAGTATGCCCATTTCACACTTGTGCCAGTATGCATGTGTAGAGTATGTAAAAATGAGTTCCAATACTGATTCATGTCACCTGTAAAGCTTCATTGCTTCTCACAACTTACGAAGGCTGCTATTTTTGCAGTCTCTGCTGGTGACTTCGACTCAAGCCACAGTTTTGGAGAAAAACACACGGCAGCAGTCGAAGAGTCCGCTATGGAGGGCAGCCCGACGGAACAGGCTGACAGCGTCATCCTTCAGGGAAGTTGCAACACGCGAGAGCTGGACCTTAAAAGGCCTCAACAACCTGACATCAACCAAGGACATCTCGCACGTCCGTGCGGTCAGGTAATTTGTATATTCCCAGCTAGAGAACAAGCAGTGTTCCACCCGATAATGTCAATATTATGCTGTCCCTAGCCGCCGACGTGTATGCTGGGTATCGACAGCACAAGGTTCTGGTTTCAGTTTCTTTTGTTGGCACTACCTTCATTGATTTATTGATTTATTTGCTGTACTGTCGGGGACAGAGGCATAACAGAGGAGAATGGTGAGAAAAAGAAACTTGTACAAGAGCCGAACAGTAGAAAGTGTCTGGTTACCAACACTTGCACAAAAGGAGCACAGTCGGTGCACAGTCAACAGATGCAAGTAACTGATTCTAGTAATTTCATATACTTTGGGGTGGCGGACGCACACAATGTGTCAGAGCTCCAGAATGAAATGCCCACTTCGTGACTATGATCCAGGCGTGCAATGTAGATGTGTGATCCAGACGTGCGATGACTGTGACTGGTCAGTCGGCGTGACTAAAGTCGCTCGGAATGCATGAGGATCTGTTAAGTGTTCAAATACACAAACTCATCTCTGTGACGTCACGGCGCGGTGGTGGCGCGTCGGTCGCACTTCCGGTCTGGGGCTGTGGGCAGAAGTCCCCATGCCAGACCTGTATTCCGGCGTTGTTTTGAAAGGAACCAGACAAAAACCTGCCTTCTCGTCAAAACGCCGCGACTGGGGCCGTACCAAAAGTGTCGAGAAAGGTTTGAAGGTCAGTTTTCACGTGCTCGGTTTGTCCGAGAATCTGGATATGTTCCGCGAAAAGGGAAAAGCAGACGCCGTCGGACAACGATTGCTTGGGCGGGAAGCACTTTGGGTTGAATTAACGAATACTTGTGGTCATCAGATTTATTTGTTTTGCTCCAACATGAACGCCAGAAAACCGTCAAGTTGTGCGGACCACCTGCGGACTACGTTCAGTGCGTCTTCAAGTTCAAACGGCCGCCTGATTGTTCGAACTGTCGTCTGCTCTTTCGAACGTTTCTGCTTGTCGTCTGCTCTTTTAGACGACACCGGCCCGTAGACCAAACGTGGGCCCGGTACTAGCGATAAGAAGTAAGTGCAGGCTTCAAAAGACTTAAATTGGAAGGTTGGTAAGCAGGCTCGGTGTAAACAGTAGATACAAGGAGATGTTGATCATTGTTACCAGTGACCATCACCGACTTGTTATGCCTAACTCAGTTGGTCGGATTCTGCTTGCGATTTTCAGTATCGGCGTCGACCATCTCAGCTACGGTTCACGCTTTTGCAGCCCGAGCGGCGTCGCGACTGAAAATTTTGAGCGAAATCTCATCATGCGAATCAGGTTTTAGCGTACATTCTGCGGCGTCCACGCGGAATGAATCGTGACATGTCACATTATTCACGCGAAGTTTTGCGGTGTAACGAGCCTAGGTAATTTCGCTAGCCGCCTCGGTGGCACCGGGGCGAGAGCGCCGGCCTACGGATCCCCATGTGGCGGGTTCGAATCCCGGCCGAGGTGCCCGCAATATGACGGAGGCTTATTGCGGAGAAGGCGCCGTGTAACCGAGCTTTCGGTTGCACGTCAAAAGATCCCCAGGTGGTTGAAATTAATCCTCAGTCCTCCGCTGGGGCGTGCCAAATGCCCGTCCATGGTTTGGCACATAAAACCCCCAAATTTGACTTTGTCGGTAATTTCGCTGACGCCGCTCAAGATAGTCAGACATCGCCAGGACGACGTAGAAGCAACAATCCGAACGCGAAAAAGGGCAGGGGGACTCACACTGACGCCGACAACGTCGCATTTCAATGGTCTGTTTATGGGCGACGGCGAGCTTCTTGCCCACACCCCTATCGCGCATGCACGGCGC
>JAZHYW010037610.1:0-27691 GCA_037355805.1 Ixodes ricinus
AGAAGACAAGACCCGCAGATTTTCCCCCAAACATCATCACTAGTGGTTTCACATAACGCCGCCTGGCCAGCGTCAGCATGGCCATGAGCGCGGCGCATCGTCTCACAACAGGCGTGACCCTAGCAGGCGGTGACGCCAAGTGACGGAAACGTCTAGCTACTTTGCGGCGTCTTTCGTCGAGCTTCAGCGTGTTTGCCGCTTGAGGCGGGTCGGAATCCACCAACGCATGACGTCATGCGCGGGCCTTGTGTTCTCGGTGGTATTGGCTATGCGGAGTGCAAGTCCGTCTCTTCTTGCACAAGAGGTTGCCACGATGTCAAAACGCCGAGACTCTTATTGGCTGATTGTAAAATCCTCAAGCCATCCAGCATAGAGGCTCTACCCACTATCCTTCCCAATCAAAGCCAATCAGAACTCGGCGTCGTTCTTGACGACACCGCAACCTATGCGCAAGAAGCAGACGACTTCCTCTCCATACAGCTGCCACCATGGCAGTCTTCTTAGGAACTCTGCATGACGACGCTGAAGTCTCGTGGGGACGCCACGGGACGATCCTCTAACGCTCTCCATCAATCTTTCGCGGATCGATGGCTGACACCCAAACGAGCTTCACCCGAAATAGTTGCCTACGCATCCCGCTTCCCCGATTCCAATAACAAGATCGACCAAGCACTTCGGAGGTCGCCACCCCGAATACCGTTGCCCAGCAGTTGTCATGGAGCCGGTGGCGTGGACGTGGCAATAGGTTGAGGTAAGACGTTCGGTGTTCGGCATTTATATCTCACGGGTTCTTGCGTTATACACAGGATTCTAGTTCGCTAAAATGAATATTTCTTGCATCGTTGTCCGTTGATTGACACACTATGTGTAGAGACAAAATAGCAGAAAAAACAATTTACAGTTCGCTCATTCGCCGCCCTAATGTAGCGCTACTGGCCCGAACCAGATGCCAATATTTTAGAACTAACCGTTATCTTATCCAGAAGTTAAGAGCGACTTTCTGAAAATTTCACAGAGAAAATGGCGGCCGGCGGATCATTGAAATCCACTGAACTGAAGGACCACAGTCACCAAAAATGGGCCCCAGCTCCCGATTCAAATTTGCAGATCACTTATAACTTTTTAATAAGGTAGCGGTCTGTTCTGAAATATTAGCATCTTGTTCGGGCCCTCAGCTCTACTTTTGTGCGGAGAAGTGAGCGTTTGGCTGCGGGTACTTCATTTTTGCAGGCACTGCTGTACATTCTGTTGTACACGATACCAAGAGGAAGCGTAGCGGTATCAGTACAGAAATTACTGTGTTTGCTTTCTCGAGGATTTGTCGTCGGCGATTCTAGGAGAGGCACTCTAACCCTAACCAATCTTAATACATACCAGCACTGGTGTACCTGCTAACATAGGAACGAGGAGTAATAAAAAATATTGAATACCAAAGTGTCCTTCCGATTTATATACGGTGCCCAAATATTTCCATCCAAAGAGCAATGCATTATTCAGGACTACCTTGTATCGGTCAGTAGAGAAAGTACCGCGAACACTTCAATACATCTTGTGATATTTCTAGGAATGAATAAAATAATGAGTAGGCAATGGAAGGCCAATGTACTGTTAAGCACGCAATATCTGTTTTATATATTATAATTCTGTCTTATATGCATGTACTGCGCAGTTAATATAAATGCTCAGATAAGTATCCTAACACTAACTTTTTGATTATGTTCTACTAAAATATTTAGTCCCATCAAAACGAACGGGACTAGGCATCGTCAAAAAAATGCTCCTATAAAGAAACAATTTTTCTTCATTGTCTGCAAACCGTCTAATCCGTTCCTTTTTCATACATGAAAAAAATACTAGTGAAAGCCGCTACGTGGTTACAAGCCACTGCCATTACGACATTTCGTTGGTGATGTGCACAGCATTCGGTCGATGAAGATACAAAACCGTAATTAGCTTAATTTGCATCATGAAGTCAGGTCAAGCCTTGTTTCGACTCTTGTGTCTGTAAAACTGTTTCATAAGAAAGTAACTGTCATTTTTTACCGGTTTAGTTCGAGAAACAAATGCAACATCCGAAAAGAAGAAAACTTTCCAAATTTACGGTTGCGCATACCAGTGCTTTTGGCGTGAATTCGGCTTGATTGATTACGCCACTCCCACCTCCCCGCCACCGCACGGAAACAAAAACAAAAGCACGCAAGTGTTGTTCAAAATGCTGTACGCTGAAACGATCAAACTCAATTATTGTGCTAGTTTTGATTGTACCTGCACGATAAAGGTCACGCGATTACCTACAGTACAGTGCAGGGCACAACTGAACGGCTACTATGTGCGAGGCGCAACTTCAGGAAGCAGTCACGCTGAGAGTGCCCAGGCATTTTTCGCGAAGGCCGCTTCTTCTATTAAATGCAGATCTATGTAAATATGGAAGAGGAAAGGGGGGGGGAGGGTCCTGAAGCTACGTCCAGGAAGGTCTGATTGTTATTCAAAGGATGAGAATACTGTCAGGGATCTAAAGAAAATAAGACAAACAAACTCAACTATTTCGATGCGTGTAGGGTCGATATTGATGAAAGTTGTCAGTAGATCTGCATGTTTAACTTCACATTTTTTAGGCAGTCTAAGGCTGGTGATTTTAGTCTTTTTTCTTTCATTTGCTCACAAGCTTATAAAAATGCGGAACCATTTGGTGGTAATAACATGACAGCTGATTGCTTCTATACATTTTGAATATAACCGAGCTGTATACTTTCAGTGCCCATTACCATAGGTAGCCCGAGGGAGTCACAAACTTGACTCCGAAAAGTAGCTTTGTTTAAGCAAGAGCTTGGCATAAGGACAGTTCTAACTTAGTGAGGTTTTTTGCATTAATGAAGAATTCGGTAAGAGCTCCGAGACATAAAAGCAGTACCGCCTACAAAATGTATGCATGCAATGCGGAGCGCAAATTCGTCTGCTTCTTTTGCAAGGGTTGTGGTGACGTCAGAACGCCGAGCTCTGATTGGTTCTGAATGAAGGATAGTGGGTAGACCCAACGCAGCTTGCTTTGAGGTCTACCCACTATCCTTCAGTTGGAACCAATCAGAGCGCGGCGTCGTTCTTACGTGACCACAACTCCTGCGCAAAAAGCAGACGACTTGCTTTCCGCATATTGGTTGCATAAAGACAAGTCGGTACACGGACCGCTCAGAACGGAGTTTCAAATGAGACATTTATGCAAAAAATGATACCCAATAGCATAGACATAACTGGGCCCATTTTCTGGATAACAGAGTTTACCACAAAATGAAAACAAAAAATCAGCATTTTTGAGCCGTATTTTTAATCGTTTATTTTTGTACAAATCCACGTTTTCTCTTCCGCGAAAAGAGAGAATCATTGTTAGGTTAAATTATAAAGTATTACTGCGCCGGTTTACGCTAGGTAAACCAGAAGCCTTTCGCTCAACAAGATGAAGAAACTCACGATCACTATAATGAATATTGTAATTTTTATCATTATCATCATCGCTGACATCACGTATAATGACCGCGCGGAATTTATGCGTGAGAGTAGAAAGAATAAATGAGAAAATGAGATTATCCCTCATTCCAACAAAACCGACAGGAACAAACAAACAGCAAGCATGCTACGTATTATTTCACTAACGGGCTTGCGTATTTGCATGGGTTAACCTTGTTTCTCACCGAAAGTACGGGTACGCTAAGTACGGCGCATAACTCACGCTTACTTAGAAAACCGGCTTGAGAAAAACGAGACCATTATGCACAAAATGGCAAGACATAAAATTCAATTTTTTTCTCTCATGCCCTATTACCCTAGTGGGCTGGAAGACAACATGCAGTTTATTATCTTAGAATATTTATGAGCGTGTTGTTGCATACTTAGTTGAACGCCGTAGCCTTCCTTTTTTGCGCCCATTAAACTTAAGCTTTACATCTGTGAAGTCTACCGAATTTAAAAACGCTAAACCTGCCGCACATTCTAACGGACAACTGTGCATGAGGGCCACGTGCTTAGAGTTGAAAGTAAATGTCGCTTTTCTTGCTCTTGCTTCCCGTCCTTTCCAGGGGAATTAAGATATCTCCATGGATTAAAGGGTGTTTGTGCGTGTATATGTGGATAAGGGTCACATGAGGTGCAACTTCGAGTTCAGAGAAGTTACTCGTAATGGTGTTGGTCACTACTGACTAGAACGAAAAATCAATAGTGTCAAACACTGCTGGCAGATCAAGTTCTGTGAGTAGTATTTGCCACTACTGACAGAACAAAACACCACAAAATATAAAAGAATGCGTCGAGAAACTGAGAGAGAGAGGAGAGGAGAGCGCGCAAAGTTCAGAATGCAATGGTTGGAATGATAAGCGGGCAGACCTGAAGCTATCTTCTATTTTCTTTAGTGCACTCGCCGAACACGTTCGACTGCAAAAGCTAAAGCACCGGACGCCGGCATCCCGCATTTTAACGCGTTCGTCGAGCAGGAGAGAAGGGCAGCTAGTTTTAGGCCTACCCACTTACTGGTTCCTGCAGGGCTCGGCCTTGTAATGTCCCCGCTCGCTCGCGCTCTCTCCTCTGCCTCAGCTTTTCGGTGCAAAACAAAACAAACGACAAAAAAAAGTTTCTACATTTATTTTTGATTTTAATGTTGTACTTGCATCTCATGCTGCAGCTCCCTTAGGCTTTATGTCACCACCTTTTTCGAAGTGAAAAAATATATGGGCCAGATGCAATTACGTTTGCACTGATGAGAAGCGATGCACAGTCGATCAGAAAGCAGCATAGTTGTCCTCCAACGTGCAAACATTTAAAATTCACCTTTAAGCAGGTAGTGTCTTTAAAACCGTTGCCAGAACGGCTAGACTGCGTTTCATTTCAAGGTCCAAAACGCCGTGATGCAACGAAGTCAACTGCAAGCGGCACCAGAAGTGCATCGTGATAGTGCTTGTCGTCTTTAAAGGGTCTGCCATCATCTGGCTCTATCAATCTAGCGCAAAAAAAGCGTTTCACTTGCTTGATTGGTTTAGCCGGTGAAAGCAACGCAAAGGGTACGAGGGTCGTGACATGTAGTAATGGCGTTGCTTGATGGACTCCGCCGGATCGTAGGGTTATCTGCAACAATCAGGGGCGCAAGTTCGTCTGCTTCCTGCAGGAGTTGCAATGGCGTCAGAACGCCGAGCCTGATTGGCTCTGATTGAAGGATAGGAGTAGACCTCAAGGCAGCCTGCTTTGAGGCTACCTACTCACTATCGTTTAATCAGAGCCAATCAGAGCTGCGGCGTCGGCCCCACGTCACTGCAGGTCGCGCAGGGAAGCAGACGACTTTCTCTCCGCATAGAAAGAAGATCCACGTGCGACGAGGTGATACACACATCGTTCTTGTACAAAAAAGAGACAAATAATAAATACTCGCGTCTGCTCGAAGCGACCTGGTACGAGCCGAAAACAAAAAAGAGTCGCTCGTCTCGAAGAAACGCGCTCCATCGTGTTTACGCGGAGCAGCTGCTCTTGGACGCGGCGTAGGGCGTGCCTCGATGCCATCGCACATCCTGCGATGGAGGTTCTCCAATGGGGCAAGCGATTCTGCCCGGCAGACACCGATTGTTATACGAACCGATCTGCCTCTAGGTCAATTTCTCCGCGAACTATCGGCGCCTGAAGCGCTCTCTCCGTACACGTACTCCCCGGGCGTTTACTGAACGCGGTCGCCGGTGCAAGCCAGTTCCATGCGGTAAACTTCTTCCGTTGATCGAATCCTGCGCAGGTTTTTCCGTTTTTTTGCTAGTTTGCAATGTTTTTATATAAGTTTTTAATATCTTTGTTTGTTTATTTGTCATTTTTGTGTATTTATATTGCTTGGTGAAGGTAAATTTGAATACTTGATTTTTGTTTTTATCCCAGGCTCACACGACGAAAGGGTAGTTATCTATGCTAGAATATTCCTATAGCGGTCATACACGTCACCTGGGCCCAAAGTTCAATACACTGAAAGAGACGTCTGCTAAACCTTTTATTTCGTCTTTCAACTTTCGTTAGGCGGGTTACAGATATTCCACTTAGATCGTTAATAAATGTTACATAACTTCACCTCAGTGAAGCGCGGTGATTCTACTGGTTGAAATTTACTTACGATAGAACCGATGAGTTTTTGCACATAGAATGTGGTTTGGGTAGACCTTAACAAGAGGACTCGTACGCTGTCTTTAGAATGTGGAGTCCACAATAAGACTTCACAATAGTTTGTAAATATTTATTCACCCAACGAAAATTCATGAATGCGCTGTTAAGCACTTTAGCTTTGAAGGGTATCTTAACAAGAAGAAAAAAATCTTACCTTTCAGGATATTCTTTCGTAACATACCATCTTTCTTTAATGACATTACATAGTTTTTAGACGCAAAATAAAAATAAGAAATATCGGTTTCCAGATTAAACTATACTCCTATACATATCAATGCGTGAGCACCGCAAATAATAGAGTAACGTGCCCTTTCCATTGGCCAATGAAAAGGCTGTAGAACGAATCACGGTGCGAAAATCGTCAACGGAATAAACCGCCTCGCTTTCTTAGCTTTTTATCTTTTTTCTGGGGAGTGGGGGGGGGGGGAGGCAACGCTGTTCTTGCTGTAGCGATGCCCTTTGCACGTATCGGTAGAATTCCAGAAGCTGGAAAACTGCGTAGTTTCTTATCGAACAAATGCTTGAATTCACCGGACACGCCGTCGAAAAACTAATATTAAACTGTCTATCGATTATACTCGAAAGACCTGCCGTGCGTCTACAGGCTTGCGGCTGACCTTTCCCGTGGTATTGGCGGCGGTATGGATGTCGTGTGTCGTAGCTTCAAAATGGCAGCCCACTTTATTATTTACGCGATACTATCAGCACATATAAAAGCGCCGAGTCTCCTAGAGGGTACGCGTTTACTAGTCTTTATTATTTTTTTTATCGTTCATGCATATTTCTTGATTTTAAGCGGCTGTAAGGGCTGAGGAATATTACCACGTGAACCATTGGGCACAGTATGGAAGCGGAAGCGCGATTACGCATGGACAGCGATAACACACGAGCCGACTTTCTGTCGATAATCGCGAAATCACATTAAAAGCCTCAAAAATGCCCTTGCATAGTCGCTGATAGATTAATAATTGCAGCGCGTGACGCGTCCCGGGTACCTTAATATTATTCTCCGGCTAATCAGAATACGGTAATAGCCAATAAGAACACGAAAGAACGAATCACGAAGTGAAAAGCGTGGGCAAATTAATCCACGCCATGAATTTCTAATGCTGTCAGTGAGTATAGCTAGTTTACATAACATAAACATCATTGCTCCCATGCCACAATTTCTACCGTTCAATTTGCGAGGCGAGGTCACTCTCCGGTGCTGGATGGCACACCCTGTGACACAGGGAATTCTCGAAACTAAAGTCACACCGACAGCTTAAGAACAGCGGGAACTGCATGTCTTGTTACCTTTACGCTTCGTGCCTCGTGATTGCTTCCTTGGCGTTCTTATTTCGAAATCGCGCAATCTGATCGGCTACAAAGCGACGCTAAAACTCACAAAAATTAATCTAATGAAAACAACCGCGAAGCAATCAGAATTTTACCAATAACGTTCACGCCATTTTATTTTGTAAATGGCTAAATTAATTTATATATTGATGAACCTAAACTCAATTTCTTCTGTTATTCAATCTTTCAACACCTGTCGGTTTCAGCGCGCTGGAAGCGGAGCGCCTCGTTTTATGTCGTAGCTTTGTCTTGGCAACACAAGCAGGCTACTTGGTGCGCGTGTGCCCAAGGGCAAAGTCTCAAAGTTTGTTGAGTCTCCATCGTTAGGACTACGTCTTAGAACCAAAGAAAAAAAAGTAAGCATTGATTGGTCCCGTTCTGGGAGCTGCCGTATTCCCGTTAGAGGTCTCGACTGACAACACGTCGTATTTGCATCCATATGAACCGGGCGTTTGTGCAACAACGCGCTAATTGATTCACTTTGTTGGCTTCCTGCTCTAGTTGGCTTCCTGCTGAAGATCCACCTGTTTTATCTAGCAGACGTCGGGGGTACTTGATGGGTGGCTAATTTGTATTTATTTACCCGAATAAGAAACAGACGTCAATATTTGGTAGACGATAAGAGGTTGAATTAATTACTTGATTTCCGCTGCTGTTTACCGAGACCCTGCAATTCTGGATAGTTTGAACTTGGCAAATACTTCTAGCCATTATTATTATTTTTGTTACTTACATTTTGGTGGAAGAAACAAGTCATGCCATTTTATTTCTGCAGCGTCCGTGTACTGCACTAAATCTCAGTAAACGAAACGCAAATATATACCTTCATGAAGTACGGCGCCGCACGTTACCTCATGATAACGTTAGTGTTACTTTGCTTTGGGGATCTATTAAACACAGTCTTAGTTTAATCAAAGTTACAAAAAGTATGAGTTTTCCCCATGAGTACAGGCGCTTTCTTGACAAAGCGAAACATATTTACGTTGGTTATGAAATCGTTTAATTCAATAGAATACGGAACGGCGGAATATCTGGAGTGATCGCCTTTCCTTTCGTTTTTATAATAACTGACAACGCTACTACGAATCGAAATTCAATTTTAGGTTCTATTTTGATATAAACATATACAATGCGTCCATAAGTAATAAATGCACGAACCTTGAAAAAGAAAAATAAACAATGTTTTAGGCAATAAACTTAACCGCATGTTGTTAGCAATACTTCCTGCAAAAAGGTTACAGTGTTTTCAGTTTTATGTTTTATTTATTTATTGTTTATGACTAATTAGATACATTTCTAAGAATTATTATAAGGGCCGAGGTGTCCATTAGCAAGTTGCAGAGCTCCTTGAAAAACGGCCGACTGAGCTGTTTGCAACAATGTATTCTTTGTGTTTATTTTTCCGCGATTTGTAGTGGGCGAGTTGTCAAGTGTCAAGTCGCGGGTGTAAAATCAATATATTTCAGATTGGTATTTAAATATAACTGAAAATGCATTATTTTGTTTCATTTTCAACTTTTGCAATGAAGATACAAAACAAAATGTTCGCCTTAAAAAATACGTTTATGTAAAGAATATGGGTAGACGAAGTACTTACTTTTAATAAAAATGTGTTTACTTTATTTCTGCTTCATTTTTGCCACCTTTTGATTTTTATAACTGATAACCACGCTGTTTTCTTTATTTTATCAGTAGTTCATTTTGTTTCGACAAGCTATGAATTTAAAATATAATATAAACAAAATATGTGATTTATGTTGTGGTGTAAATAATTCGTTTTTCCGGCGTTTTTACAGATGAGAGCAGGGTTAACATCATAAATTATACCTAGAAGATCCTCTGCTTGTGTGCACTGAACGCGGCAATCTAAGCAATCATAAAAAAGACACAGTACTAATTATATCTACATTCTGCAACGTAGATTAATAAAATGAATGCTGGCATATCTAGTAATTGTTCCGTCATTGTTGTTGCATTCATTATTTATTTCACATTTATTCCTTGCACGATTATAGGACGCTGCAGACAAATCATTAGTGTCTCATTTAAAGCTTCAAATTGTTATTCCTAATAGTCTTAATATAAAGGTACACTTTTGTTCTTAATTTTTAACGGACTTCGAATAGGTACTGATAGACGCGAATTCGCTAAATCAGATTAACATGTATAATCAATCACCAGAATGACTCCGTATTAGAAAAACAAAACCTAATGAAAATCATGCACTGGAAGGTAATAATCCAAATTTAATATTTCCAGAACGAACGATAAATAAACAAATCGCTGTAATTAGAATGCTTGTACGCTCCAACAGACAGTACATGCTGTCGATAGAAAGCGAAGAAAAAACTAAAACATTTGGATGCTGCTCTTGAAAACAAAATCTTTTGCCGACATTCAAAGAAATCGTAAAAAAAAAAAAAGAACAGGCGTTACCGAAAAGGCATTTTAACTTTGAGATGTTATTTAGCACGGACTTCATAGTGCATAATACAGCATTTCGTCGGGCTGGTAACCACGAGAAGCGAGCGCTAAAGGCAAATCTTAAATGTCAATAACATTTTCCTTGTCCCCTTTGATTGTGCGCCGGTGTTGATAATTGGCACCGCGTTTTCTTTTTTATTGTTTTTTTTTCTTCTTCGATTACATTTAATTTATGGAGAGATTGCGACCACGTGGATTCAGTGGTCTGCTACGGTGGTGCAAAATCAGCGAGACATAATTCGGCTAGAGGAACCCTGCGTCAAAAAAAAAGAAAAGAAACTAACAGAAACAACGATATTGATATTCAGCGATTCCAGCAAATTACTCGCCGGAATTAACTTACGAAGTGTTCTGAGAATTTTCTTATAAGTCATGCTTGATATTTGATTTTCTTTTGTTTTTCTTAGTGCGCTAATGATTGATGGTACCATCATTATTGAGATAGTTTTTCCGCGCTTTTACCGTTTTTAACGCTCGTTTTGTGAGGTTTCAAAAGCTTCGTTTTTGTATACCAATATTTGTTTCTGGAGCTCGCACTGCCATTAGAAAGTATGCCTTCAAGCACACAAAAGAACATTTTGTCATTTTACATTTGTTGACGACTCTTTCTTGCAGCGAATTTTATTTGAGGCTCAAAACGACGCATCTACTTGCATCCAACATGTGTCCAGGTGCATGATATTTTCAACCACATTTTTCGCTGTGGTCTTTCCAACTAGATTCTAAGTTGGGGAAAACGTTGAATAAAAGTGGGTCTTTAGAGAACTATAAATTAAAACTATGCCGTCCTTGTTCACTACATCACGGATCTTTGGACGCTTTACTCAATCTGAATAAAGTAGAATTCTTACTTGACGTGTGTTACTTCTTGTGTACGCCTGAGAGTCGATTATTTAAAAAAAGATAAGAAAAGAAAACAGCCTAAAAAATAATAAGCAAGCAAACACAAAAAGCAAAACGGCTCCTTGGAGACCCATCAATCTTTTAGAGTTGGAGCAGCCCACAAAGCTGTTCCAGCATTTTCTCTTTTTATCGAAGTGTCTACGGCACCTGTGGGAGAACATTGAGCACGGGATTCTGTGCCCACCACCTTGGCACCTTCAATGACCTCCCCGAGTGGCCCATGAATTTTGGATGATGCGGTCGCCTTCCTGGCACGTCTGAGCGGTGAATATAAAAATCTCTAAAAAAAGAACTTGCTTATGTTTTAGTCTCAATGTCTGTCTCATAGGTGGCGTCTGAAAGCTTTCTTTTTTTATATGCATAAATAACTTTGGGCAAAGTTCGGTGTCGTCGCAACTTCCGTGGTGTCGGTGTTAAGTGGAAACAAACTCCTGACAACTTCTGAGATGTGACTATCAACTTTCCGTTTTGATATTGGTTGTGATAAATAGAGGGTACCATCAGTTTAGGTACCCTGTAAACCTTCGCATGTTTGCGCAATTACATCAATTTAATATAAAATTGCAGTATTGAAGCTCAGCTAAACACGGAGTGTAAACAATAACGGTCAAGACTTATAATTTCGACGGACAAGCATTCACTTTTTTCAATTATTACCAAATACATTTAATGTATCTCCAAGATCTCGATCCTTAACGGCATCGTTGCGTAGGGTTGTTACATATGACTGTAAAAGTGGGTTTAAAAAAATATGAATATTTTTACTTGGTAAATTATGTTTCATTTCTTAAATAGGATTTATTTATTTAAATCAATGTCAATAGAAATTGGTGCTTCTTTACTAGTACATGAATTTGATACTTGGCAGATTGTTTCACCAATTTGTTCGATCGCTGAAAACAACGTTCGGAAGAATGACTGTAGATCTAACAGTTGAATTAACAGCAATTTGACGCAAACCATGCCATACTAAAAGAAATGGAGCTTTATTATTTAGTTAATAAAAAATGTATTCCTTTGCGTTCTAATTTGCTGGCAATATAACATTGTTTTTCTTTTAATAGTTTCTTGATTTCTGATTTCCTTGCAATAATAGAACATTACGTAACTGACAAACCTAGTGGGAAAAAGTACACTTCAACCCTTTAATTGGCTCCAAAGAGCACTGCTTTTTGCTTGTGTTCAGATAAACACAGATCTTTCTTGCTTTATTATTTTTTTTTAATTTGAATGCACAACAAATTCACATGGAAAGCATCATATTACTTACGAATAATACATATACAAACAATTTCATCATTAACTTGTCGCGGAAAAATGTTTTATGATTCAAAACATGATTTAGTGACTTAAAGCATGATTTACACCATTTTTGATTTTCATTATCCACCCTGCTGTGATGCAATTCAAATCATAAAAATGTCTATGAATGGTTCGTGTAGGGATATTAAGTATTGGTGATATACTTTTTTGCTGGGTTTTTGTTTGTGCTTGTATTTTTATAAGGTTTTGTAGATGAAGACGTGTCAACTGATGATTGTACATTTGATAAACCTATAGGGAAAACGTTGGTAAACCGAAAAATTCAAAAAGGAAACATAAATCCTGCGCTCACGTCCTGAATATATTTATTTGTTCCGTCCAGCCAACGATAAGGAGCGATGAAAGGATCGCTTCTACCGGGCCTTTCCGAGTGCTACTTGGACGCAAATAAATTGATTTAAATTAACCAACGGACTGAGGTAATAAACCACTTTACAAAGGTGTCCTTAGGTAGTGCATTTATAATAACCAAAATTTTAGAGTCTACGTTTTTTAGAGCGCAGCTATTAGGCGCCCGTTTCCGGCTTGAGCGGCGTCGCCGTCGCCGTCGGCATAACCGCGGTGACGTTTTGGCATGGTGACGTTTCGGCGCCGTGCCTAAATGTCTTCACAGGGTCATGTGACTTCACGGGGGTCACGTGACTTCACGGGGTCACGTGACCTTAGGGGGTAAACGCCTAAGGGGGTCACGTGGGGCCCTGAGGGGGGTCACGTGACTCCCATGAGGTCATGAGGGTCGCGCGACATCAGGAGGGTCACGGTACATCACGAGGGGTCACGTGACCTCACGGTTACGCCGACGGCGACGGCGACGCCGATGCCGCTTGGAGGGAGGAGTAGCAGGCAGGATAAGGAGGAAGGACGAGGGGTATACCTTCCCCTGGGTAATTCTTCCCTCCTCCTCCTCAAGAGTTGCGCTCTAATTCGGAGTTCCAGGCAATTGTAAACGGTTTTACAAAAATTTGTTTAAATGATAATTTTAGTTTTTTTAATATCTCAACGCTCAGGGGGATGAACCGTCAACACCACCTAATTTACGTGGCTGCTCTAAGATGGCACACCATAAAGCCAACACGTGAAAGCTTTTTTGGAATGAACGCCCATAGCAGATCCAGCAGTTCCGGGCTTGTGTGTAGCATCGTCTCTAAAGTAACATCGGAAACCAAAGAAATTTTTTTTATCATTTTCCTCTTTTTCTGCATAAGAAGTACAGAATTGATAAGGTTGAATACTGTAAACGACTCAATTTTCGCGGGCTCAAATGTTCGCGAATCGGGCCAAAACTGAAATTTTAAAATTATTCGCCGGTTCTAATTTTTGCGAATCGAGTATAGCTTCCGCAGCGTTCACATATTGCTCCGAATTGTTCGCGGACGTATTTTTCGCGTGTGTAGGCGCTTCGCGAAATTCGCGAAAATTAGGTCATCGCGAAAAATTTAATCCTTTACAATATTTTATATAGAAGTCACACTCATCAAATTTGGTAGGGTAAATGCAACACCTGACGACACCTTTATGAAAAGTTTCCATGCGCTGCATTGTTTAATTTATTTATCCTTATATATTTTACACCCGACTGTCGATCACAAACACCCTGTATAAATATTTATATAGGTCCTTGTAAATAAAAAAGAATGAGTCACCAAAGTCACCAATGCACATAAAAAGAAAAAAAACGTAAGTGACGTTAAATAGCGTTTTCTCTCGCGAGTACGCTCACAAATTAAGTCAATTACCGGAGCGAGCGCAGAGTCTCCCCTTTGTTGTCGCCGTTAAGCGAGGAACTGCGCGCGTTTGCGCGTGCCATGGTGGCTTAGCGTAAATCTGCGCTCGCTTTGTGCGCTGTTTTGCGGCGGAGCTCGAAGCCACAGCATCAGGAAACTAAGCCAAAAATATTATCATATGGAAACACACGCAAAGAAAACAGACAGACGTGAAGGAACAGTGGTTTAAGCGTCCTCAACTTACTTTTATGGCTGGAACAGATTAGCGGCACGTTTCAGAAAACCTTTAATGACTCTTTTTTTTCTCTTCTGCTGCAAGAATAGCTATATGTGATTTTTTTTGCATGAATGAGTGAAGCTTGTGACTGCCTGTCGTTGAGGACTAAACAAGATAAAATTGCAGTTCGTCTCCCGGTATTTTGATAATATTAACGGGGTACGGAAACGAAATTCCAGCGGCAATTTTAGCTTTAAGTGCTGAGGCTGCACCATAACTCGAAGATACCAGTCTTTGGTTGAAAAGCACAAGAAAACCAATTTTAAAGCAAGCGAACGATCTTTAGCAGCATCAGGGATGCATGTGGAGCCTGTTTGGGAGGTAATCTAGCAACGTTGGTACATACATGCTAGTCATGACGTAGCAAGTTTCATCGAAGCAGCGCCGCTCTCTGGAATTCAACATTTTCGTTCATTTTTCACCGCATTACTGTTTTTTTTAATTTTAAGTTGCACAGAACTTGTTGAGAATTTGCGTAGTACGTTCACCCAACGAAAGAAAACAGGGCAAGTAACCGGCTAAGAATATTCTAACATAGAATATTGGCCTTCATATAAGTATCAAGGATACTTTTATATCCACACTTGAATAAATAACATCATTGTTTATAAACTTTTTTTCTGCATCAGTTAATCAACTAACGACAACCCATAGAACATGTAAATAAAAGAAGTGTTTTTATAGTGATCGGATGCTATAAATTGTTTTTTATGGATTTTGAAAAATTGATTATACACCATGATTATGTGAGTATTCAAAAATACGGTCAAAAATGCTCCTTCTATAATTTTTTCCACTTTTTAAGTTGATCGCAACCACTAGTGTTGAATTTGTGCAACATTTCAGCCTTTTGTCATGACGAGCTTATTTATGCTGTGCGAAAAGAAACGTTTTATTTTGCGTTTCTGGCACACATATTGCTCGCACAACTTGCCCACAAATCGCTGTTAATGTCGAAATTGGGTCGCATGTGTCAGAGATAGAATACATGCAGGCAACCTGCACATTGAGTGCTTGAGTTAGGAGATGATGCACTCTACACTAGTCATTAGCCGAGTGGTGATGCACCCGCTTTGAACCAAGGAAGGCGGCGAGAGCTGCACCAAATGACGGGGCGGGGGCTCTGTTCGTGGAAAAGAACACTGAAGCTACGCAGTCAAAACATAGCAGACAAAAAATGTTGCGTACGTGTCAAGTTGTACTAGATGAGCGATTGACTGCAATAGACTGGGAACCATCGTTTGTGTTAATTGGTTTAGGCATGGCACGCGCGCGTTGTTGATCTGTTCACTCAGAAGCAAGCGTAGCATCACCGCATCGAGTGCATGTATGTTTTGTGTCCGCATTGGTCACGACTGCTCGTTGACGGACAAATTCCCCGGACGTTCTGACGTTTGTCACCTCGTTTAAAAAGGGTGGCGGCGACGATTCAGTTCAGCCTAGCACGCATACTTCGGTACTTGTAAACGAGTGTACCTCTGTTTTTCACGCACCTGGCGGTCCAGGACTACTCGCATAGAACAAAGTCGGTTATCTACGCTGATTAACACTCTATGTTAATGGCAGTTCTGTTACTTTCACAGCGACAGCTTATAGCTCTTCCAACCACAGGAAATGACACGTTCGCTGTCATTGTAGTAGTTGTTGACGTTGCATGTTGGCGTATTAGGTGTAGGCTTGAAGCAGACTGCTTGAGGCGAAAACCATCCTTTGTGTATTTCTAAAATTGCGCGATTGTCGCATTTCGTGTAGGATTGTGTGGTTCGGATCCGCCTTGCGGTATCTCCCAAGGCGGGTGGCTAAGGGCGCGCCAATCGATGCGACTGCAGCAGTGTGATAGTGGGATAATCGAAACGATAGGCCTGACGAGGCACGTGCCATCACTACCGCGGCAGTTTTCTCGTCCAAGAAACCTAATCCCGAGTAGCTCACCGCTTTGATTAGTATCGACCGTCCTTTGCCAAAGCCTGCCGCCTAAGAAGTGGGCATCCTCGTCACGGCGCTTGAGTTGATCGCAGTCGAGAATATTCCGGTCACTTCGTTATTCGAGAAGAAAACGGACACCGGCAGGCGACGCGAGCTCGAAGTCACGTGTATCTGAATTAGACCCTGATACCACCCAAAAATAGCATACACATTCTCCGAAACCGCTAATGTTTCAATGGACGCCTATTTACCAGTTATATATACTTCTTTAACATTTTTGGCAACCAATTTAAGGCGCAAAAATATAACTATGTTTTTTTTTGTTTTTTAAATATGGCATACTGGGTAGCTTGGTTTGGCGGTGGATTAGGTTTACTGTGAGTAATAATGTTTACACATTGCGTGTGGTTTATGCTGCGTTATACGGTAATGCTAAAAACAGGTATAACATAATATTTTTCAGAACTCGCGACTACCGGGAAGCATGACAGTTAATTGAAAACATAGTTGTTTTTACATAGAGGCGTTTGCAGCAGCAGACGAAATCGCTTGCTCTATGTTGCATCACTCAGAAAGTAGAAGTGAAGAATAAGAAAAGGATCGATCGTATCAACAGAAGAAAGATCTTTTATATATATATATATATATATAAATAAAAATGCATTGAGGAACAAATCATTGCTCAAGCATTATAGTTGAGACCGGGAACAAGAAGTGGACACCACGAGTGTTCAAGATGCTTGGAAAGCTTGAGAGCTCGCCTGCACTTTCTCCATTATTTATATTTTAGAGCCCAGCTTATTGCGCTAACTCTCTTAATATGGGCATATCTTAAGAAAACGTCGTCGATTTGTCGATGGCCCAGAAAATCAGACGTCGCAGATCCGAAACGTCTGAAATAATGATTTCAGGACTGGAAAAAAACTATCTTTATTTTTATTTTATATATCTAAAGAAGATTGTATTGGCAATTATCAAATTTCTCTCAATGAGACAGTGTTTTTTGTCTTTTTTATTGAACGTTTCGGAGAACATGCCCACAAAATGGACATGTTCCGTTCTGTAATTGTTTTGAAGTTAAAATAGGATGTGCAGAATTTTTCTTTTTCCATACTAATCTTCCTTGACGATTTTTGTTTTATTTTACATGCAAATTTGTTTTTGTGACATTGTACAATTCTTTTGTTGATGTTTGTTGTATGCCATCCTCTATGTATTACCCCCTATGGGGGTCCTTTAATGTACTTAAAGAATTAAAAAAAGAATTATATCTTTGTGCTTTACAGCATATGCTGAAGTTCTAAATTTCATGTTATTTTTTTCAAGCTGAGTTTAGGATAAAGCAGCCGTAGTGCTCTGAAGCTTTATTATCTTTTCTTTTTTCACTTCTGCATTTTTCGAAAGCACGTTGAGGAAAAACATTTCTTCTTGAAATTAGCCCTTGTTTTAAAAAAAACAAAAACATTGGGCTTATATCATATAAAGAAAACGCAGTTTGTCTTTATTCAAAATTTGTTTTAAGAGTTTGTAAGGTACCGGGGCATTCTGTCAGGCAGATGAGGGTCTTCGTCATAAAATGAATTTATATATATCTATATACAAATATTTATTTATTGATTTCTTAATTTTTTTCTCTTCTTTTTCTTAAAGTTCCTTTTCTTCCGGGATAGGCCCTTTTCCTCTACGCACTCGTCGTTTCTCCTTAGCTTTCACACCTCGCTAACTTCGGTCACGGGCACACCAAGCTTACAGCATAAGCTCAGCGCTCCAACCTTTTCTCCAAGTGCCGATGACTGATGCTCTTATGTCACGTGTTGCCGAATCGTGCTCTGCTTTGAACCCCCTAGTTTTACTATACATGCTTTCTGTCTCGCTTACGGACTTTTTTTTAAATCCCAACTTTGACTTTTTTATCTGATTTGTTAATTGCCGTTAAGGCAATTCCGCCTGCGTGTATGTTCTTCAGTTTATGTTCATATTTTATTTTTATCCAACACTGTTAGATCGAAAGTCTTGCGTTGTAGCAGTACATTTCTTAGTAGATAAATGAAAGAGAGTTCATTGCGTTCTGCAGGCGCAAATTAATTTTCTTTTCCGCCGTCCTGAAATGCAAATAAATAAAAGTAATGAAAACATGACCTTGCTTGTTTTCGGAAGTTCCAAGCTCTCAAGACTGGGCTAAATGTAATTAAACCTAAATTGTTACAAAATGTTATGTACTGTAATGTATTTTATTTTTTCAACCCTCTTTCTTTTTTATCCTGTGGCATCATCAGTCCAGAATAATAAAAGAGAATTATGGGAGAGAGTTACCATAATAGTGGTTTATTGTTCTGGACTGTCCTCGAAGTATTTTCTCTGTTAATTTCTCCCTTTAGTCGCAAGAACTATGCGAGTATTTTTAGCATTTGGAAAACAACCCGAGGCTGAGGAAGGCGAAACTTGGCCCTACGAGAAGACAAGGGAACGTTTCAAAGTTCACCTTCTCGGTTTGGTGTCAACCTTGATACCCCATTCTCAGACTGGCTATCAAATGTTCAGTATACAATCCAGCTTGCTTTGATCCATTACGTTATGTTTGCCAACATGTAACACTTCTTATCAATTGTGAAACATTACTTGTTTGAATTATAACTCTTAATTAATTATTGATTACGTAGGTGTTATTATTTTAAACACCGAATTAATTGTGCGCCGAAATGGTAATATTTCATATTAATACCGGCGCCTTCTACTTTAGACATTATTATTATTCTTTATTCCTTTCTCTCTTGTGTCCAGGAACAGCCGAAGCCTGAATGCTGGTACACACAAATACACTGTACAAAAAGGAAACACAAAAACATTGATCCTAATAAAGCTGAATGCTTAGGGCATTTTTAAACGAGCGTTCACTGTCGAAGATATCAATCTCCGCGCTGAGTGTATTAAAACTATTTTGAATACGCAACATGGGGAAAGGGAACAAAGGTCTTGCACATAGAACGTGTTGGGGTTGCGACTGCTCACGCGTGGAACGGATAAAGAGAGCAGAGACACAAGTTCAGAACAACTTAATGTTCCATGCACAGCTTTGTGCAAAAATACATAATCTCGAAAATTTCGCCGAGCTACTAATGTCTGCAAATTCATCCTGTGTAACATTGACTCGTGACTAAAAAAATCCGGCGACCGTAATAACGGTCGTACACAATGCGTGCCAGCTTCCTCTGAACATGTTCTAACCTCTCAGAGCCTGCCACACTCAAACAGTTCCAGACCACGGAGCCGAACTCAAGTTTTGAACGCACAATAGAGGTGTAAAGCCTGACAAGACACGAGGGCTCCTTGAAATCGCGGGTTATTCTCGAAAACAAA
The DNA here is from genome assembly GCA_037355805.1 of Ixodes ricinus. Classification (NCBI taxonomy): domain Eukaryota; kingdom Metazoa; phylum Arthropoda; class Arachnida; order Ixodida; family Ixodidae; genus Ixodes; species Ixodes ricinus. The sequence continues at coordinate 19,510 of JAZHYW010037610.1, forward strand.
CCTAAAAGTCGGAAGCATGAACTCACCAAATTTGACAAATGTGCATCAAAACTGAGGGTGGAATCCACATAGACGCCCAAATCCCGCACACAATCCACTCGACGTAATGGGTCATTATTTAGCTTATACGAAAAATTGAGAACACATTTTTTGCGTGATAAAGAAATGACAAGCGTTTTTTTTTCCTATTTAAACGCAAGTTTTGCATCTCACACCATAACGAGATTGCAGATATGTCTTTTTGCAAAAGTTCGCAATCAGCATCCGATTTGATATGTCTGTAGATCTTAATGTCATCGGCGAACTGGAGCAATTTGGAATGTTTTACACAACGATAAAGGTCATTAACAAAAATATTAAATAGCAAAGGTCCCAGAGTTGAACCCTGGGGAACACCAGAAGGACATATGTATGATCTCGATAACTCACCGCCAACACGAACTCTGTTAATGCGCCCAGTCAAGTATGTTTTGAACCACAGACATAATGGCAAAGACACTCCATATTCTGACAGTTTGTAAAGTAATAGTTCATGATGCACAAGGTCAAATGCCTTGCTCAAGTCAAAATAAATGGCGTCGACCTGACCACGGTTGGCGACGATAGGACCAACGCAACTGAAATAGTTGGCCAAGTTTGTTTCCACGGACCTAGACTTAATAAAACCATGTTGTGATTCGTTTAAAATTTCTTTAAAATGACTAGAAAGATGCATTTCTACTACGCTCTCAAAAAGCTTTGAAAATGACGACAGTAATGACACAGGTCTATAGTTTGCAACATCTGACGAGTTCCCTGATTTGAAAATTGGCACTACAACTGCTGACTTCCATTTTTCTGGAAAAATGCAATTTTCAAGTGACAAATTAAAAAGGTAAGTCAAGACAGGTACAAAAGCATCCGAACAACCTTTAACAATAAATGATGGTATGGTATCAAAACCGGACGAAAGTTTTGGTTTCAGACGTCTAACGCATTTTTCCACTGTTGCATGATCAATGCTGAAAGGGCCGAGGACGCTATCAGTCTTCGCGAAGTCAGCACCGTTAAGCGCTTGTGTACGTGAGTTTGCAGATTCTGTATCATGGATAAAGACGCTTGAAAAGTATGACGCAAACAACTCGCATACAACAGCGGGGTCGGAGTGAAAACCGGTATCATTCGTCAACGTAACGTTCCTCGCTCCCGTTTCCAGTGCATCTTTTTTATACTTCCAAACATTGTTAGGATTATTCAGTAAGTCATTCTGAGTGTTGTTCCTAAAGTTTTCTTTATCTCTTTGATAAAGAAACTTTACCTCCGCCCTCGCACTACTAAATTTCGCATACCACATGTCCCCATTGCTACGTTTGTATTGACGATGAAACCGAGATTTTTCTTTCATTTTGCGCTTCAGTTCATATGAAAACCACCGTGGATACCTCTGCTGTTTATTTTTCTTAAGCGGAATAAAACGCTGTACACCATCTGTTACAAGCTGGGTAAAAGCGTCACAAGCTGAATTTACGTCAGGGTTAGTTAAAACTGAAGACCAGTCCAGGTTTGCGAAGTGATGGTAAAGACTCAGATAATTTCCCCGCCTAAAGTCAAAAGACAGAGAGTTGCCCGTAGGCTTAAACTGAAAAGGCAACCTTACAGTTGCTACAAACGGCTCGTGCCAAACATCTATTGGAACCACTGGAGCGTCAGCTGACGAAATTACAGCGTCCATGTCATTAGTAATACACAGGTCTAATACGTTACCAGCAGGGTTTTTTAAACTGTTTATCTGCGAAAGGCAGTTAAAGCTCAGAAAGTCAAGTAGCACACCGGCCTTTTCTGTCGACTCAAGACTCCTGTAACCTACATTTTGGGATCCCCACATGACACCAGGAAGATTAAAATCTCCGAGAAGAAGAACACGATGCCGACACGCGTCTAACTTTGTCTCAAGCATATTGAAACAGTGCAGAAAATGTGACGCACTGAATCCTGGAGGAAAATAGTAGTTACCAATCAGTAAATTTACTTTATCTTTCATCGCCACTTCAACCCACACACACTCGTCGTAATCTTCTAGGTCTTCTCTTCGGTAAGAAACAAAATCTGCATTTACAGCAGTCATTACACCGCCTCCGAAACGTTTGCCGGACTTAACAGCGTCCCTGTCATGGCGATAGACGCTGAAGTTGTTACCGAAGTACTCAGAGGTGGGAATGTTGGCCTGTAGCCACGTTTCCGTCAAACAATAAATATCATAGTTATTCGCATTCACACCAGCTGAAAATATATTTGATTTAGTTCGAAGACCGCGTACATTTTGATAGTACACGGTCACACTTTCGTGACAGCGACCAGACATTTGGGTAGGCTTATTTGTTCGAAGACAGCGAAGTGGCAGTCGGGTCAATTTTCAAAGCACCAAAAAACGGCCGGAAAAGGCATCCAGAAGGCCACACATTCGGGTCATTAATCATGTCGAAACAGTCGGTATCCACACAGACGTGGAAAGAAGCGTAGCTGTCGTACTTCGATAAAAGTTTAGTGCACTGAACTGACTTGCCTTGCAGGACATCCTCGAGTACCTCACAAACGTTGGATGCCGTTGTTGAAGGGGACAGTCTTGAAACGAAGAGGGCACGCTTCCTCGGTGGGCGAGGTACAACGCCCAGCCTGCTCTCCGCTCGGGTCCCCTCAACGACTTTCGTTTTTTGTTTGCGACGAACAATCGTATACCCATCCTCGTCAACTGTCTGCCGACGGTCGGGCAGAGATGGCCCCTCTTCGGGTCGGGAGCCAGATACACTGGCCAGGTTTTGCTGCTGCGCTGATGGAGGTTCCGCATCTCGTTGACGAACGTTCGGCAGCTGCACCGCTGACGAAAACGACTTCGGAGCAGGGCCACGCACGGCCTCCGGGACGTGAGGCAGAGATTTTCGCAACAAGGCGTTGTTTTGTGCTAGCTGCACACGGAGGGATTCATTATCTACCCTCAAACACTTGACGTCTGCGGAAAGCCCGTCTATCTTATTCAAAAGAATTTTAAGAAGTTCGCGAAAGTCACCTTCACCACTGCCGACCGCTGGAAGTTCAGCATTCGTGGAATCGAAAAGTGACGAGTCATCGGTGCTCGGAACGTTGTCGACGCCTTTTCGCCTTGTACATGACGAACACTTGTACGAACTTGTTCCGTTCTTCATGAGCAAATCGTAGTCTTCGGCCGCGACATTGATACACTTGCAGTGGAAGCGCAGGCCACAGATGCCCGAACAGTGAAGAAACTGTTGTCTGCCAAAAAACTGGGCGTGAGAGCGGGAACCACTACACGTCCTCACTCGCTCGTCTAATCTGGCCCTAACTTGTGCATCGCAACCTAAATGGAAGCATTGCAGAAGCTGTAGTCAGAGACCTTGGTCTCGATTATGGAGCCATATGGTTTAACTTATTGGCAAGCCTCATTTGTTCAGCCTAATATTACGCAAATCGACTACGGGGAATCCTAAAGACAGATCTGAGAGTTGAGGTGTTCAATACTGTTACACCCTATATTTTTGTGAAACAATTTTAGAGTGGAGCTCTTAGGCGCCTGTTGCTCCGGCTTGAGCGGCGTCGCCGTCGTCGTAACCGGGCAGCGGTGCATTATGGGACGCGATGTCATCAGTGACATCACAGATGCACAGACGCATCGTCACCACTGATGACGCCGCGACGTCACCGATGACAGCCGCATCCGTCATCGTCATATCGTCACTGATACCGTCATCAGTGACAACACTGATAACGCCATCGGCATCGTCATCGTCACGTGACCCTCGCCCGGGGTCAGGTGACTTCCCCAAGGTCTACGTGCCCCCAGGTCACGTGACCCCACGAGGTCACGTACCCCCCGAGGCTCTCGTGACCCCCAGGGGTGACGTGACCCCCCCCCCTTCGAGCCCCGAGGTCACTTGGACCCCCCCTCCAGCATGCTTCCCTCCTCCTCCTCAAGAGCTGCAACTCTCATTCGGCGTTTCAGGGAGTTGTAGTAGGCCTTTCACTTTTTTCTCTGTTCATTATTACTCATTTAATAGCACAGCGACTGCGAACACTTTGGTAGAGTTGTACTCAACTTTCTTGTACACATTCGCCTAAATTAAAGTGCTCACAAATAATTTTTTTTAAACAAGCATAACAATGAATGTTTCTGTTTTGCACAAAAGCAAGTGTGCAAATAAAACACACCCCTTCCCCAAGATAAGGTACATATTGTTCTATAATAAGGGAAAATAAAACAAAAAGTTGAGAAAGCAATTTTTTTAATTATTCAGTGTAGCAAAACTCCAGTGCGCTCAATCGGATTCGAAAAAAATTGTTAATCTGCAGTTTATATGAAAGAGTCCCGTGGAATTTATTTTCTTTTCACCGATGTTTAATGAGACGGTAATATTTTGTAAAACTACACTTTGGAAGCGACCTGTTTTGTCTACTATATGTTTCGTTTAATTTAGGGGATACTATGATGAATACTGCATGGAGTTACGCAGTTTCAAAGGCAACGATGAAAACGCCGTTTATTTTTCTTTATACCCAAGTTTTTTACGCGCCAACATTCGACTAATTTGGGCTTATGTCGAACCCGTTGACTCTGACATAATCCATATTCTTGCTGGGCGTACTAGCCTGGGAAGCAAGGGTGTTTCCCCCCCCCCAGCCCTCAGAGTGGGGGGTAAGGCATGTGTTTTGTCTCCCCTGAAACCGCTGCGACTGGGCAGGGCAAAATACCGCCGGCGGCGCCCAAGGTCACCAAATACCGCTCCCGAATCTGCGGGGGCCTATTTTAACGCGCAGGCGATAAACCCTAGCAACGGCGCTCACTCAGGATTGGCTGGTTCGTGGAGATAGCAGTGCCGTCAACATAGGCAGCGGTTACAATGCGAGTTTCCGAAGCGGTAGCGTAACTTAGTGGTAAGATAAATTTCATACGTATCAGACAAACCAGACCCGCTCCTATCCATGGCGCGCTTACTTTTTTGTTTTTCCGTGAACATTTTGTTTTGTCGAAGCATATGGTGATATTTACGGCATTTTTTTACGATCACCAAAAAAAAACGGATCTTGTTGACGAAACATCGCTGAACTAAATCGTATAAAATTCCCAGTTACGGAGGTGCATGGGGATAGCGTTTGGCTGCACACTGTCGCCGCGAAGCGGCGTGAACGCAGGCGCGGAAGTGGGTCAACGCGCTTCGAGTAATACATGCGCCGTCCGAATCCGGAAATTGAAGTTTCCGCAGCGTTGCCGAGCAGCCAATCCAGCGTAGGCGTCGTTACTAGAGGGCTTGCTGCCTGCGCCGTAAAAGGAGCCAGTGACCAAAGCGCCCGGTGCGTATACACAATTGGCCCTCTCACCACTCACTCTTTTACAACGCCTACACACACACGCCGTAAAGTTAGTGATGGACCTAATTTGCCGAGCTTCAGATTCGGTAAAAGTTCCGCAGCTGCCGAAATTTTGAAGGAAAGTTCGGCAGAGATTCGGCAAATCTCTGCGCACGCGCACGAACGCGACGGGCCATGTCGCAAATGGACGCCGCGCAGTCGCGGGGTTGGCCATCGCACAGTTTAGTACATCCAGCGGTTATGGCGAGGTGTGGAGCAGGCGACAGAGGCACTTGCGTTAGAGCTTTGGGAGTAAATTTTCTTAATATTATCTGGCTTTAAGAGAAGAAGATCGACCAGTAATTTACGCAGTCCACTGCGCAAGTGACAAATGATGGTGCATTCTGGATAACGTGATTTTCCACTGACCTTTCCATTCATGCAGTGATGTAGTTGAAACATTGACTCGACAACTGACATCAGAATTCAAAAACAGCGCAAAAAGACAGAGGACCAGACAAAGACTTAACACGGACGCAGCGCCTCTCATTAACTGAGTTTATTGATCGCAAAATCCTGCAATATATGTTTGCGCTGTCACGAACAAAAAGCAGCAAGAAAGACTTCAGCCCACGTGATACATCACCAATAAAAAATAAAAAAGGCGCCATGATTGCGCCGTACAGAGCGCGTGTTAAAAACGTATGTGTCAGGGAACTAGAAAAATTCATCTCTTGCCTGATAGGCCACCGAAGGACTGCTTACAGATGCAACTGCCAACTTTGTTATTTCCACAGCCTCTAGAATTCACGAGCAAGCTGGTCCCTATGCCGCTTAACAACCTCGCACCGTTGAAGTCCGCAGGCAACCACAGTCGCGGAAATGAATGAATATACGACCAGACACGGCTAGGTGACACTGTAAGCGTGCTCTCTTAACCTGTCATTAGGGAGTTTTCGTAGATCGTTTCCGCTGTCCCGCAACGCTCTCCGCAACCAGCTACGCTAGCGGAACTCTAGAGCGAAGGCCACCGGCGCGCCGGCGCAGTAGCGGCCGCTTCGTTGCGGTGAGGGCTTAGCGGAGGGGGAAACGCGGTCTGTAATAACGTAAAGGGCCACACACGTCAGAGGGAGAGAAGAAACCACCCCTCAGAACACGAGGAAGGACTTCGATGCCTCGTACCGCAAGCCGTGGCCATCAGCGAAGTGGAATAATACCTGCGCACAACCTGACAATCATTCGAGCAGAGAATAAAAACGTATCGACGTCACACCTGCCCGCAATGCGGTTTTAAGTTGTGGGCCAAGCCGTGGCGTAGGGAATGACTAGAAACTTTCTATGTACTTCAAGTAATGTAGTAAGTACACTGTGTGCAATGTGCTTGAAGTAAAAGTACTATAAATACAATGTACTTCCAAAGTAAAGTAGAAGTACTTTTAACACACTTTCAGAATGCCCCTTCATTACGCATAGCATTTTATTATTACTTTTTTTAATTGGCCGGTATGCATAGCTTTAGGGGAAATTCCGAGGTGCATCAGTTTTGTTTCGAAAAGAAACGCAAAAACAGAGGCGCATCAGTTTTCTTTTTTTTTTTGCAGGGGGGGGGGGGAATGGAGTAAATTAATATACATCATAGAGTAATTGTTTTATTCTCGCTATTGAACCATTTAACATTGCAACCGAATTTGCGTCACTTATCCGTACCGGTCTTGTAGCCGCCATTACTTCACCTTAGAAATGAATTCAGATGATCTCGAAAACGGCACAAGTTATACACGAGCACCGATGAACCAGAGCGGTGTTGCACTTGTGCAGCCTCCACTGATTTTAAAGGAGCTGGTCTGAGACGCTCCTCCACAGCCCCAGCATTAGTGAAAGTCAAAATCATGCTCACGCAACAAAATAGCTTGTTTTCAGGGATGTGACATTTGGGGGATTAGCAATTTGAGGGTTGCAGCTTAGGCACAACGTAGAGTCAGCAGTGGGATTTATTGATGTGCATCTAATACATCGCACCGATCGCTGACTTGATCTCCAGTTGGAAAATATCGGACACTTACCGAGTAAGTCGTTTGAGCTTGTGCGTATTAACTAATAGAGTACCGACTCAAGGCTTCGCTCATCAGTATGATCTTTACTGCAAGCTTTCGCCCTAGGTTCTGTTTCTTCTTGTATTATCTTTGTTCAGCGGGATTGTAATGTCACTGACATAGCGAAGAATAATCGGGGTGTTTCAAGTCTGCATTCAGGGATTGAAGCACCTCACCGCCAACTTACGGACGCACTCGAATCCATGTATTGTATTTCATTTTAACACGCACCTGGCACGTTGGCGAGCTGTAGACTCACTTGTGCAGTGCGAGTTAACATTTCTTATATGTTGTTGGTGGTGGCGGTCATTGTTCTTCTGAATCACGGTTGCAAATGCTACTTTTTTCTCAGGCAGCGTGCTAGGTTACTGATTGAATTGAGCTTTCCACATAGACATATGGCTAACTACAATTAAGGTGTAGGCATGTAGTAGTAGGTTTTTTTTCCAGATTTTGAGAAGAATATGTTTACATGGAGTTGGTTGGTTGGCAAGCAGGTGTTCCTATTTTTCAGCTGAAGTAAGATGCAGGTCGGTTGTAGGAGCTGGTACCGATTGAACTTGGTTTAAGTTCTCGCGCAACAAGACTGGAAACAAAAGTTTGTACTTCGTCTTCTTTCTTCCGTCCAATAAATTTGAGTTGTGAGTATGTGCTTGTGTGTCGTCTACGCGCTTCTATCTTCTTTGTTTTTTTAATTTTTTGTGCGCACCTTTAAGCAATACGTAACGAAATCAGCGCGTTTACAATACATG
>JAZHYW010037611.1:0-12248 GCA_037355805.1 Ixodes ricinus
TGGCAGGAACTCGGGCAGACATGTATTGGAGCTGCACTGCTGGACAGTCTAAGCGAAGACACTTGCAGAACTCAGTAATGTTGTTGTTGCTGTTGCGATGATTGGAAGTGCACGGGCACACAATACAATATAGCTTAACCTGCAGCAGAAGTGAAAGTCTGCAGTCTGGACTTGTTTACCTAGCCTTAAATTAATATACTATACAACATAAGTGCTTCGCAGCTTGACTAACTGCGCACAAGAGCTTACCTGTCAATTGATGCTGATATTGTTCGGTATTATACCTTAACAAAACACGACTGAAACTGATTTGACTTATGCTCAAAGTACAGCCTTCGAACCTAACCTAGCCGTACACCTTATCCAAGTCTTCGTGTTACTTCAGAGTTCATTCCACCGATTAGCGTCCAGAGCTTAGCATTCTCGGACTTCGCGTGGTGTTTCTGCCATGTGCTTAAATAAGTTCGGTCTTCTTTTTTTTTCGTTTTTTCTTTGTTATTTGAAAGCGGAGCAAGACGCCACAAGGTTTACACTTCTCGCGCAAAATAACAAAACAACAAGCCGACGTTGGGCCATTCTTGCGGTCATCGCCACGAAACATCGCACACGAAATCACAGCCTCGCGGAGGATGTCCTGCCTGCGAATGGCTTCTTTAGCATTTACAGTCGAGACGATGTTTGCACGCCAAGCTCCTCTTTCAGCGCCAGGAGTGCACGTTCTTTCGCTATGGTCACGCAGCGTGCGTCGCGTGTGCGTGGCGCCGAGCCCTCTGGCTATTTCCTAAAAATCCAAAAAGATGAAACACGAGATTCTGGGGACATTCTATACACGAATACAACGTTTTGTGTGGCCGTTACAAGTCACAATAAAGTTGTGACTATATATAACGTCGGTTTGTTTTTTTGTTGTTGGAACCTCGTATACGTGCGCCATGCCGGGACCTCGTATCACATGCTCATGCGTCCTTTCTGCTGCGTCATTTTACAGGGTTAGGAAGACACCATGAATGTAAAGTTGTCCCTAAAGTGCTAGGCGTTCGCCCTTCGTTAGGGACCGACAGCAATATGGAAGTATCACTTAAAGAAGAAACAATTCACATTCACATTCGCTGCGGGTCTTCAAAAGAAAAGACCTCTAAGGACAGTGTTTCATAGAAGGCCATCCTCGTGCGATCTGTGATGCCTGTTAATATTCACTGCTTGGCATTAAGTGACAAACTGAAAAACGTTTCTAGTTACTACTGACTACCCTGCCCTCTCCCCCCCCCCCGCCCCCTCCTCCTCGTAGCACAGTGAAGCGACCTCTACTTCATCGACCATTTGTGGGCGAATGTCCGATTACAGGAAATATGACGTACGTCTAATTACATCGCAGTCAGGAGAGTCGTCTTGCCTTCAACTGACGTTTCTCGTCGACGCTCGACTAGGCCGTGTCATTTTCTCGAACAATACCAAAATTCTCCAGTAGGGCAGACACGTCTTTTCAATTCTGCATTTCTCAAACGGCAAAACGAACATTAACCTCGATTTTAACGACAGCTACCGCACAAATGCGATATAAACGCAATTCCGCACTAGTCTAAATTGTCGCATCGTTAAATACGAACCTTAACGTACCTTCTAACCAAACTTAAAAAAAAAGTTCTCTGATGATGGTCGTAATGCAACTAAACGGTCAACGCGTGCAGCGACTCGTCGACGAGTGCAGACGCGAAATTGATTGCGAATCCGAAACCCGAGTTGCACACGAAGTTTCGTGGCCGTTCCGAATGCTGGTGTTGACGGGAGTGGAGGACGCGCGTGATGCATCGCTGTTTCCATAAAACGCTATAAAACAAGCCGTCTATTTCTATTCATATATCAATCTACGTATAAAAGCAAGTTTTTTTTTTTTGCGCATGTTAGTGTTTGTTTAGCGTTTGACTCTCGGGATGGAGCGGGGGATTCTCCTCTCGGGGTTGTCTCGAGAGGACGTGCGGCCACTGCAAACGACGCATTTAGAGGCGGGCTCCGCGCAGGCTCCTCGCTAATGTTTCCGTCCCGCGCTGCCCAGAGAACAGGCGGACGGTGCCTGATGTCCGCTGCCGGAAACGCGTTCATTCTTTTAATTGTTTTAGTAGTTGGAATGTTATATTATAATCTAATTTTTGCAAAACGCCTCTTTCTCCCCCCCCCCCCAAAAAAAAAAAAAAACAAAAACCATTCATACAAGCTTGATTATGCTGACAGATTGTGTTGAGCGCAAACTACAACCTCGCAGAAATTAATGTTCCGTGATATTAGGTCTCACATGACGTGGTCACGTAACCTGACATTAATTTACCCCCTAAATTTAGCGGGAAATCAACATCACATAACTTCATGGTCACACAACGTTGCCACTTGACTTCTATATTTCGCCGCTAAACGTAGCGAGGGAACTTGACGTCACGTGACAATAATTTTCCCGCTAAATTTAGCGGGTATGTTGACGTGATTATTCTTCGCGACATTCCTTCGTGACGGCTCCTCATGAGAATTTTCTCATGGAATTTCACGGGCTGATAAATAAAACGTTAAGCGTTAAAAACACACTACATAGAAACGCGGCAACCCCGGAAACCTGAATGATAAATCCACGATCCATAGCAGATTCCTTTGAAACGCCCGACATCGCTCCTTGGCAACCAAACATCTAGTCAGATACAGGTCAAGAATGCGCCGGAAGGTCCGCGACCTCCAGGGCGCCCTTTCTACCTTCCGGACCACTTCGATGTCTCGTGAGCACGCCCAGCGAAAGCACGACGGAAGGCAACGAGTATCTGCCGGGGACGAAGCTCCTGGCGCATTATTCTTAGCTTGTAACGGATTATAGACTCATACGTACTTCCTTCTCTTTTTTTTCGTGGAACGTCATCGCACTATATACGACGGGGCAAACTCGGCGATTGGCGTCCACCATTCGACGTCGAGCGTCCGCGATAGTAGAGGTTTGAGGCAACCGTTTTGCACATTCGATACGGTATACGACGGGCCCTCCGGTACGCACTGCGCATGCGCGAGTCTTCTCGCGGTAACACATGCGCAGTTCGTACCGGAGTGCCCTCCGTACCGTATCGGACGTGCAGAAAACGGTCCCTAAAACCCTCTACTATAATATTGAAAGCAACCGTATATGGGTGTCAAAGTTTCTGATGCTGCGGTTACACCGCTAATACACCATACAAATAGTGTCTACAGACACCTTCGAAGCGTGTATTAAAGGCCCCTGAAAAAGAAAAAAAAGTTTTTTTTAAACAGTCTGGTTGGGACACGCGTGTCAAAAAATGAATTTTACGCGAAAAAAAATTTTTTCAGAGCAATATTGACGGCGAGAGATTTATTTGAAATTTTGCGCACAAATTCCAGGTCATTCAGCTCGGCTTCTCATTGGTAACGATGGTCATTCAAATCAGCTTCTCATTGGCCAATAGAATGAGTGACAGCTTTGATGTTGGTTATAAAATCTTCGTGATCTCTTGAAATCGCCTTTTGAATTACATATTTTTAGCTTTAAGAAACAATCCATCGAATGAACGTCGTAATTGTTTACAAACGTTTTACAAAATCGTTACTTCCGTTCGAATAAAACAACAAACAAAAGCTTCGCCATTTTGTTTTTCTGTCATGGTCGCCGCCTTGCAACGCGTCTCGCGTCCTCGGGTGGTTTTATAGTTTTATCGCGTTTATATGTGAAGACCTCCTGAAGAGGGCTAGTTGCTTGTGTTAGTTAGTCATGGCCGATTCACATGACGGACTGATCCGCGGAGGGTGACGACATGTCTGCGGTTCGTCTGTCTCCCAAGCGCATCCACACGAGGGATACGACGAGCAGACGACAGCGAGGACGGACCGAACCTGGTCGCCACCCCACAGTGCCGCGAAACTCCAACATCGCACCGTGGCACCGTTGTCCAAGAGAGAAATCGACGTTTGCTACCGCGATAAAGAATCGTACGCCGCTGTCACGTACAGATCGAGACAAAACACCGTGATAGGCTTCGCGCGAAGCGCCACTAGCTTTACTAACCCAAAGCATGAGAGTGACACAGGCATGGTCCAGCTCGAGAAGGGTTCCGCGTAGAAGCGACGAAGTTCTGGGCTCGCGAAGGGGCGCTTGGAGATGCCTTCACGCACTCCGCGCTCGTGCACAACACTCAAGTTCATTACAGCCACAAGAGAGGTCTTGCTCGGTGAAATCCTGATTGGACGTGCAAGAATCATCGCGGCGTGCTAGACGAGTTTTGACGGAAGCTTCTTGACGCGGACCCGGAGGAGTACAGGAACCTGCGTCGCGTCAGCCAAAGTTTCTGCAGTTCCTTTCACACGTGGAACGAAGAAACGCCCGACAAAATGAACCAGCGAACGCACAAAACACAACGATGCGCCACTTTTGTTTTCATCGCCCAGAAACAAAAACAAGAAAACAATGTACCGTTGCCAGACTAAACGCATTTCAAGTCAATCTCCCGCCAAAAATCCGCGAGTGAAAAAGGCGCTTGACTTTATCAGTCCGCGCGTCCGCGGACGAGGCGCGGATTGCAGGAATCGGTGACGTGCCGGTCACTTGCTACACGGTCTGCGGACGAAAATCGCGATTCGGTCCGTCGTGTGAATCGGCTGTACGACGCGGTACGACGTGCAACCGGCGGACACAGGAAGTAGCAATGGCTCTCGTACGGGGCGCAGCCAAGCCAGCCAAGCAGCCAAGCCGATCCACTACGAAGAGGCGGGGAGGGCGGGGAGTACCTCTCCTCCACGCGCCCGAAATGCCGAGAGAGAGAAAAAGTGGAAAGGAGGTAACTACCGACTAAATTGCGTCTGGCGCAGTCAATATTGCTCTAAAAATTATTTTTTTCGTGTAAAATTAATTTTTGACACGCGTGTCCCAACAAGACTGTTTAAAAAAAACTTTTTTCTTCTCTTCAGGGGCCCTTTAAGCCTTCGAACGTACTTGAGACGTGTCCGCGGATAATTTTGGTCGTCATGTCTGCAGGGAACCACGTGTCCTTTGTATGGTGCATGAGCAGCGTGATTGTGCCTGTAGTATCAGGCAGCATTGTTCCACTACTACACCTAAGAACAGGGCGACGTCATGCGCCTTGTTTCGGAAAAGGCGTGGCATAGCCTCCTATACACTAACAAAGCCTGGCAGATTGCCACGAGAAGCGGCCGCTGAAATGGAAAAGGTGAAGCGGCAGACAACGGATGAGAGGAGAGCCACGGGACTGGCGCCCCACTGCGGCGAGACGCCGAAACTCACTTCTCCAGAGCGAACAACTGTGTTTCGGGTCCACGCCGCTGCAAAAGCTGTGCGCTGACGTCCAGGTTCCCCGAGAAATGGCTCTTTGATGCTCTCCGCTACCAGATCCTCGCGCTCTAAATCTGCGACCGGGCACTCGGCTCCGTCGTCGAACTATAGTATAGAGGAGGCTATGGGAGTGGAGACAACTGGTGTTGAAAACCCGGAGTAGGCAGATTGCATTTTATCCCGCAACTCGTGCCCAGTCCTATCAGACACCAATCGAGCGAGCCTATAGCTCTGCCAACAAAACTCAGGGACAGGCAGCTTTAAAAAAAACAAAAAACATAGGATTCCGTCTTTCTTTGTTTTGACTTCTTTCTCTTCATCTTTGATACCTCTTCCCCTTCCCCCAGTACCAGACTAGCATATTTGAGCAAGCTTCACCGTCATTTTTTTTCTTGCTCTTTTCCACATCTCTCTACATGACTATATATTTATCTCGCTTTCTGAGGTTGCATGTTCGTCAACACTTAACGGACAACACTGCACAAAACCCTCGATATCTAGTGTCGGTGAAAACGGTTCGGAATCGCCATCCTAAAGGCGCCTTGCCCGAGTTTATTTTGTAATACGCCGTGAAGGGCTGTCGTCATTAGTAGTTATAAACTCTGGCGAATATCTGCACGATCTCGTGCCGAGCTCCTGAATTCTACAAATAACATTATTTAGGCTCTCTCTTTTTCTTATCGGCTTGCAATCTGATCACAATTGGAAATGTAAATAAATCTTCATATACCCAGAATTTGTTTTTCTATTGGGAATAATATAGATCGTAATCACTGTAAAAAAAGTCAGACTACATAATTTGAAGGCACCGAGGACAATGGCAACACGTTCGCGACCTCAAATCTAAACACATACAATGTTCTTCTAAGGTGGAGCTGGTAAGGGCTACTTTCCCCAGTTTCGTGTCCGTGGACAAATAAATCTCGACACAACCCTCTGGCCAGCTAGCGCCATCTATACGAGCAGCAACCAGACAACCGGCTTGCCGGTTGTCTGGTTACCACCGTCGCTCATAGATGGCGGCACATAGTACCGCTCCGCTCCTCTTCCTTCTTCACCAGAATGGAAAGCTCTGAAAGTTTTTTTTCCAGGGATCATGAAATTAATTTTGAGCTGGGATAAATGATTTTAGGTTGGAATTTTACTAACCGCATATCGTTTAGTGTGCCTTCTTCTTTTTCAAACGTCTTTATTTACAGACCAAATGAATGAGCGCCTATGCGTCTGCTGTATGTAAAGCCTAAGGCCTGCTTTTCGGTACGTAAATTTGAAAATATAGCGGACTATTTCGTACCTCCTTTCCTTCGATAACTCTCCACCTTTTCAGTGTGATGCAATGCGTGGTACCAAGCACATCAGCCGAACTGAGCTCACGCATTGGTAAGCTGCGTCATTGGACGTATGCTCTCGTCAACAATCAATTCGTCGACGAATATGCGGATTCGCGTTCGTGGCCATTGAGTGCCGTGACAGCACTTATCATTACTCGCGAATGACAAGTTTCATGGTGTGCTTCAAAAGCACGGGGAAGCTTGGAGTGGTTGCATCCGGTGTTCAAGCATGTCACGACCACGGGATGTCTCATTTTAGCTTTTGAGTTCACCATTAAAGGGCCTCTGACACGCCAAAAAAGAAATATTCTTTTTTATGGTAGGCGTTTAAATGGCATATCAGGACATCACAAAAAAAATTGTTTTACTCTAGCGTTGCGTAGTTCTTTTATAAAAAATAGAAATACGAGGCCCAATTCAAAGTTCCCGCCGTGCACTGTGACGTAACAGTGTACCGCAAGGTGTCGGGGCGGTCAGAAGGGAGGCATCGCCGGAAGTCACGTGAGTTGTATCCCTCCTCGTGCTTACCGCGAGCGCGTGTAATATTTTTTTAAACTATTTTTGTTATTTTCCGCACCTCCACGAGCGATCCAAGCAGACAAGGTTTCTTTTTATTTGCTTTTCATCGCTTAATGTTGCTGTAAAGGTAGAAGAAGCGGAGTCAGTGAATTGACGTGATCAACTACAATGCCTAGAAGGTGCTGTGTGAGGGACTGTCCCGGTATTTCAGCAACTGAAGAAGAGATCACACTGCATGCATTTCCGAGAGACATACATCGGCCGCATGTGCACCTAGTAAACAAGTTCTACTCATGTTCTAGACAAAACACGTACTTTATGCTCGACGTTTACTTGTACTTGGTACACTCACCAGTTCGTATTCTTTAGACGGCAGGCATCTTCAGCCTGGAGAGTATCCGATGATTCAACGACCTCGGTGTCTGAACCTTCAGCAATGCGATCGGGCGTGTCGAATGCTAGCAATCCTAATTTCTGCGAGCGTTCTAAATTTTTTTTTCAAAACTGGATAGCTTGTTTTGCGCCCAGTATAGCTCTGTATCATCGGACTGACGGCATGCACTCGTACACTGGCTTGTACTCGCAACGCTTTCATCATTGACCTCCATCACGTCGATCCACTGACTCTTCGTCCTCAACTTTTACAGCACGCAAACTAACCAACGGTGCAGCGATAAAGAGCTAGTGGAACTGAAACTTCGTTTTCTACGATCGCTCGTACGAAAAGCAGAATAAAAAAGAAATAAAAAAAGTCTTAGGCACGGTCGCGGAGAGCACGAGGAGTGAAACTCAAGTGACTTCCGGCGAACCCACTTTTAGTGACGTAGGTCGATGCCTCCCTTCTGACCGCCCCGACACCTTGCGGTACACTGTTACGTCACAGTGCACGGCGGGAACTTTGAATTGGGCCTCGTATTTCTATTTTTTTTTATAAAAGAACTACGCAACTCTATAGTGAAACAATTTTTTTGTGATGTCCTGATATGCCATTTCAACGCCTAGCATGAAAAAAAAATATATTTTTTCTCGCGTGTCAGAGCCCTTAGAGCTAAGAAGAAAGAGGTTGAAAATTATTTGTGGTCCCTTTCGTATAATTACAATTTTCGGTTGCTTTCTCCCTTGCATCTTAAGAGCCTAACCCGTTCTAGGTCGAACTGTTCTGAAAACTGTAGTCGGTAAGAGGTTAAAGGGACTGTCCGGTAAAATGTTGTCTTTCAGGAAGCAATGAAATTCAGGGTGTCTAGCAAATTATTATTTTGAAATTCCCTGACTTTTCCAGGTTTTCCCTGACAATTTCAGGTGAAATTCCCTGACCATTGTAGAGGCGGTTAAATATATAAAGACCATTACAACATAAGGCATTTTTTATTAAATAAAGCACAATAATAATCAGCACAAATTAGGGTATCTGACTAGATTGTCTAATATTGTACAAAGTTTATGCAAACACAATCTGCTCTTGCTGCTTAAGAGTGTCAGTTATTCCACAAGAATTGTCCAAGCAGTGCACACATCTTACTTCTTAAGGGAGTCGATTTTTTCTTGCAGGAGACTGGCCTCCATTAGTGATTCACGGAGCAGCCTTCGCTTCTTTTCTTCTAGTTCTTTCACAAGAGCGGCCACTCTTTTCTTGTTTTTCTGAACATCTGACTCCTCCCGACTTTCTTCCTTCTTTTTCTGCAATTTCTCTCGAAAGACGCTGTAGGAATTGCGAACCATCCGCACCATCTTGTCAGTAATTTCAACCTTGTCCACGCCGCCTGCTTCCAGCACAGCGTCGTGTACTACTCGCTGCGCTATGAGCGATTCTTCTTTCAAGTTTTCAACAATGCACTCTTTGTTGACTGAGAAGCCTCTTTCTACAGCAGCATTGCCGTGAGACAAGCATAGAATGATCTTGATGAAAGACAACAGCTCTTTGTGATCATGGGAGCAGAGATCTAGCCACAGAACGTCCAGCCTCTCTTCTTTCCTGTCAAAATCTTTCAGTTTTTTCTGTGCAAGGCCCAGTGAACAGATCTGTACATAGGAACGATGGGCCCGTTCTGCTTGTAGACCGGTCAGCCACTGGTCTTCTGAAAGCACTTCAAGTGCGAGGGTCAGTCGTTTGCGGCCAGCCTCCGGAGACAATGCGAATGCTGGATCCAAGCAGCTGGCACCCCTAGTTAGTTTATGCTTCAACGGTGACCTCTCCATCACCTTTCGGGAGCACACCTTAACGAAGGAAACGCAGTCTTTCTTGAATTTGAGCAAGGTGAGCTGTGGTAGCTTGGGCGCCTTGCGGAGCTCGTTCTTTGCGGCAAACCCAACGTCAAAGGCGGCTACAGCTATACAGTTCTCGGGTTTTTCCAAATCAACCTTCAGTAGCTTAAGGGGCGTGTCCGCAGCATTCAGGATTTCCTTCTTGAGAATTCTTGCAAGCAGCGATCGTAGGACGTCATACAGTGCCGTCGAAAGAAAGGGAACCATTGGCTTGTCGGTCTGAAATTCTGCCAAAAATGGCTCCAGTTCTTCAGCAATCGACAGCATGAAGGCTAGTTTTGCCGGCAACAGCTGATCACCGAGTGCGTTCACAACGGCGCTGTAGCTGGAGCATGTCGGCCGCTTGTTTGCCTTTGTTGAGCACTCTACGAACTTTGCCAAGTTCGGAAGAACTTGTAATGCCCTGGTGATGACCTTGCCGTTTTCGAGCCACCTTACTGCACAGAACTTGAGAGGAAATAGTGTGCTCCCGGTGAAGTTGGCATAATCGGCACGACGAGCAGGCACATATTTGAAGAGGTTGTAGCTGCTGCGAAGAAATGCTACTACATCCCAACCAGTTGCAGCATGGCCTGCCTTGTATGCACCATTGATTACGTGCAGCCCACAACTTCCAATGTCCAGAATATTGTGGCTCTCGTCCGATTCCTTCAGTTCTTCCTTCAGCGACCTTAGAAACTTCAAGTTTACATTTGGGCCATCCATAGAAACTTGTAGTATCTTCGCTTGCTTGATCGGTTCTGTGGCCTCCGTGAATGCTGATGCCAGGTCCTCCGCACAGGTGTGGCCCAGGAAGCACGAAGTGAGGTACTGCGTCTTCACAGTGCCACTGGTAGTGTCCCAATATCGGACAAGCACATCCATCTGTTGCTTCTGAGTCACTTTGTTGAGCGACTCGTCAAACGAAACAACTACGAAATGCACACTGGCGAGGCTTGTTAGCAACTTATTCCGAAAGTAGGGCGCAATACCATGGCAGATGGTATATCCTACCTTGTCCTTCCCCAACTGAAGTTTTGCAGCGACTTCACACGCGGGAAACATGAGAGGGAAGAGTGAGGCCGATGCTGCTGTAGAACGAAGGGATCCGTGAATCGCTACCGAGTTTAAGCACCAAATTATCTCGGCCTTTGTCACAGCGCTCTTCAGTAGAAAGCCGCTCATCGACGTCTTCACACTTGTTGAGGTGACTGCAGGCTCCTCCGGGGCACATGTGCGGTCTCCGCTACATCCGGCCGAAACGTTCGTTGCTGCCGTAAAAAATGACAGAAGTCCAGATTGGGAACGGCTTGACTGCGACTTCAAAGCAGCAAGGTGCTTTTTGCTCGATGCGTGACTGGAAACTGCCGTGTTTCCCATGTTGCTCAAAGAAAACGTTTTGCGGCACATTGAGCACTGAGCACTGTGAGGATCACTTTGCACGGGCTTAATCCAACTTGCATATTCCGATATATTCGGATTCGTCCAGTCCGGATTAAACAAGCACTTTCTTGCCGCCGACATCGTCAACGAAGAGGCCACTTCCGGAAACACGATGGAAACACGACGCTCAACGACACACGTCAATAACCGAATGTATGGCCGCATCCAAAAGTATCCGAAAGCGAAAGTGCGCATCGCCAGATGCGCACTTTCGGATACTTTCGGATCGGATTGGATTGGATTGCGGTCTGCGGCTTTCCCATTTGTTACTAAGTCTAGTGGCTTTAACTGGATCTAGCCTAGTGTCGTGCCCTTAATCCAATCCAATCCAATGCATGGCTTGGACTGAATTTGTCGGCTGTTCCCTTTGCATCGGGTAGCACACACTACATCGGGTGAGCAGAGCCCGCGTTCCGCTCTAAGCAGAATTTATTGCCTATTTTTCTGCCCCCAAGTCGTCGAGCCTTTGCTCAGGGAACTCGATGGCGTTTCCGGCTCATTTTCCCTGACTGGGCTCGCTTTTTGACAATATCCCTGACAATTCCCTGATTTTTCCCGGTACTTAAAATTTTCCCTGACAATTCCCGGTTTTCCCGGTCGCTAGACACCCTGATACAGCAGCTAGATGTCGTCCGTAGCTTTGTGGAATGCAACGGCGGTGAGTCGGAGAACTTGCGCCTTGTTAGCCTGCTTAAAAATATGACGGTTGGCACTGGTAAATACAGAGTGCGGCAGTCTTATATCGAAGACTATTTCACGTGATCGGCTCTCTGTTCTGACCCACTTGGTGTTAATAAAATGTTTCACTCAAAGATCTCAAAGCCTTGCACTCAATTTTTGTCAACTTTTTTTTTATAATTTTTAAATTTGTTTAATTGACACGTATTTTTCGCCGTCCGACCGACTTCGAATTAACAGAGGTTCTACTGTCGTTATGCAGTGCGACATGGAATGGTTCCCTCAATGGGTAGCTCTGGAGAGTGGGTATCTTACGCTCCATAGACACCGATACCTATGAGGAAGGACATTCCTCCGTCATCCTGCTCAGCAACAGAGCGCAGCCACAACTGTAGAGTAGAGAGCTCTTTGCCGTTTATGCCCTCTCTCTGAACATTATTTTCTCCACTCTTTATGAATGAATATCCTCTATGCAAGATATAACCGATGCAATGCATATGACATGTTGCAGCTCTATCACCGCACAGTGACCTTCTTTCGTATATTGCAGGCTGCATTAAAAAGTTACCTTTTCACTGCTAAAGCATGGGTTCTGTTAGTATGCAGCGATGTGATTGCTGCGCCAATTGCTCCAAACTGTGCCAAAGGGCTAACCCTGCTACATCTTGTTACATTTCGCCAAAATATGGGTAATCTAGTGATACGTA
>JAZHYW010037612.1:0-29662 GCA_037355805.1 Ixodes ricinus
GGATATCCCGCTAAATGGACACCATTTTCTGGGACATACTGGGGAAATACGTGCATTGTTGTCTCGTTATTATGGACAACTCACATTGTGGACGACTTTTTGGGGGACCGGAGGTGTCCATAATAACGAGACACCCCTGTATATGAACCAATGGGTGACTTCAACGTTCGACGCAAAATACGTTTCCTCCCCACAAACTTCAAAAAAAAACTTCCCATGTGTTTCGATGCAGCTTACGACAAATGTGACATTGTTAAAAGTTTAGGTAAAAAGGAAGGAACAAAAAAAGTGAAAGACGTTTACAACTCCCTGTAACGCCGAATTAGAGCGCAGCTTCTGAGGAGGAGGAGGAAGGGTAGTGGGCGGGTCACGTGACCTCGGGGGGGGGGGGCGGTCACGGGACCCCAATGGGAGGGGGTCACGTGACCCCGAGGAGGAGGTAGTGCACGGGGGGCTCGCGGTTATGCCGACGCCGACGGCGACGCCGCTCAAGCCGTAAACGGGCGCCTAAGAGCTGCGCTCTAAAAGGGGGAGGAGGGGCGATGAGAGACATTGTTAATATTGTAGATAATAAGAAGGAACAAAAAAGGGGGGGGGGGGCGCGATGAGAATTTTGAGTTTTATATGAGGGGCACCCAGAAATGAATGTTGTAGAACACCTTCTTCTTTACCGTAAAAGCACGCTTGAAAATCATGACAACGATATACAGCGCTAACGCTTACCATTTGGGTCTCACGGAAACACCCGCGTGCGTTCGCATACATCGAGAAAGCCCTAGTCACACTGATAACAAATCGTACCCAAGACACGATGTCTGCTACAGACATGATCACAGAGAATTATCTGCGGACACGTCTCAATCATGTTGGAAACATGTTTGCTTTATGCACATGTATACGCTAAAGCATGCCTGCAGACAGTTTTGTTTTTGCGTGACCAACGTGATGCAAGTGAAGAAAGACGCAGCGGACAGTTTCATATGACGTATTAGCAGTGTGAGCGCGACTTTAGGAGTACAAAATGCGCTGAAAAAGGTGGGCCGGAGCAGATGTCATTCGTGACGGGACGATACAACGAACAATTAAAGCAGAAACTCGCTCAAATGACCGATTCGGTTTCCGCGCGCACCTTTCGAAAGAAGCTCCTATATGGTCGTGCATGGGTGGGCTCGAACTTGCAGAAACAGACGTCTGCTTCTGTCAGTTCACGGTGACCCATCACCAATTGATGCACCGACTACAGCCTCAACTCAAGCCTGTAACCTCTATATGCTTCGGCGCTGATTGATCCAAGAAGCTCGCGTTTGCAGAACCCGTCGCAGTAACCCCAGGAGCCGCCGCCGTTTCGCTGGGAATTCTTGTGGAAGCCAACTTTCACGTTAATTTTTCGTCGTCTCCATTTGCCCTCGCGGCCACATCCCTTCGTCCAAGCGCAGACGGCGCAGAGTAGTAAGCCTTCGCTTGGCAGCCAGAACCCGACTCCTGCAACTGCGTGCACGAACCGTACGCTGTACTCACGTTTGCAGCCTCTCTCATTTCGTCTTTCCTATGCCCATCTCTCCCTCCTCCAGGTGCTTCCTTCTCCTCTTTCACGTCTCCCCAATGACAGTTCAAAGCCTACGTGATAATAACCTCTCCGCAATACGCAAAAAAAAAATGTTTTGCAGGTTTATACAGTTTTGATGTTGGTACGCCTCAACGGGTAATCGGTCTCTTAGTTGTAGATGAGCAATTTAGCCAGTGCAGTACAACCTGCTAACCTGGGGTTTTTAACGTGCATCACGCAGTAGTGATTACACGAACGCGTGCCGGTACGAAACTCATCCAGATCGAAACGGGTGGGGGCGGTCGCCCCCCAGCGCTCGCTTCTGTATACTCCATTTCGTCTTAGTGATGAACCGCGCAGGACGTAACGAGCCGTCCAAGCCAATACAATCGCGCGTGGGGGTCACATGACCATTCTGAGGGGGCGCAGCGATGCGTGGGGCACGTATTCACGTGACACTTTTACGCCACCTGATTGGTGGCGATGGCTCGAAGCATCCGCTGCGTTCCATCGTAAGATCAAGCAGAGTGTACATCCTTCCAGATTGACCTTTCTTGGAACGCGTACTTATTTCTTCTTCTATTTTTTTTCGACTTAGTTTTTTATTTTGTTGCATAACGGTATTTCTATCTTCCGGAACAAATCGAACTTTGTACGCTCGTTCCAAGCCGAGCGCGGCGTCCACTGCTCCTCGAATATTCATCTCCCTCTGTACGAGTTTCGCGGGGAATAAAGATGGAGCACGGGAAACAAGAAACAAGTAGGAAAAAAAAAAAAGAAACCCGAAGAAAATGAAAACGAGAATGAATTGGGGACAAAAAGAGCACAGCGCGCGATCCCAGGATGAGGTCGGGGAAGGAAATAGATTAGAAAGTGAAACGAATCAAAACCGGGGGACGGCGAAGCCCACGAGTCACTTGACTTCCCCGAGTCTTCAGATACGAAATAAGAACGAGAGAAACACCTGAAAAGAGGCAACGACATCCACGTTATTAGCGCCGAGATGTTTCGGTGGCGCCCTCTTTTGGTTTCCATCCGTGACATCACGACCACGGTTTTCCGTGACGTCACGAGTTGTTTTCCTGGCTACTTATCATCAGTGGCAACGACAAGTTCGATGGTGTGTTCAAAAATCACAGTGCAAGCTAGGAGCCATCTGAAACTAACGCCGTCGAAGTTGACGCTCTCTAAGCGCGGGGTTTAGCCAATCGTGGAAAGCATAGGAAAGCCGACCAAGGCGACGCGTTGGGTCGCGCACGTCGCTAATGCAACGTGCCTCCCCCCCCTCCCCCCACCACACACACAAACACAGTTACAGTGTTTCTTTTACCGCAAAAGCTATGTACGACGCATCGCCCAACGCTCATTCCCCGCTCAAGTGTAGCGCTAGCGGACCGAACCAGATGCCAAAGTTTCAGAACTACTCGTTATCTCATTCGAAAGTTATAGCTGATTTTGTGAAATTGTTTGTTGGTAAAATGGGGCCCGTTTTCCATAACTGGCGCCATTCAGCTTCGTGTATTATACGCAGCTCTGCCAGCTTCATGCACCTGGAAGCTTGGCAGAGCTGCGATCATTCTTGGGGATGGTCAACCACCTTGGGAAGTTTCTTCCCGACATAGCTGAGAAAACTAAGCGACTTCGAGATCTGCTACACGAGGATGCTGGCTGGCTTTGGAGCGAACCTCAGGAAGAAGCATTCATTAACATCAAAGATCTTTTATGCAAGACTCTTGTACTCACGTTCTATAAACTGGATGCACAACTTACATTGTCGGCGGATGCGTCTTCGTTTGGACTGGGGGCGGTTCTGCTCCAAGAGGAAAACGGCAAAAGATGCCCAGTGGCATACGCATCGAGAGCCATGACACCAACGGAGCAGAGATACGCCCAAGTTGAAAAGGAGGCTTTGGCCATCGTTTGGGCCTATGAACATTTCCGGACCTACTTGGTAGGAAAGGGATTCCACATCGAAAGAGACCACAAACCTCTGGTGCCATTGTTCACAACGAAACGTCTTGACGAAATGACACCAAGGCTACAGCGTCTGAGGATGCGCATCTTTGAGTATGACTTTGCGATATCCCACGTACCGGGCAAAGAGATGTTCACCGCGGATGTCTTGTCCAGGAAACCCCTACCGACAACAGGCCACTCTACGGACTCAAGGAACACCGTGGAGATCAGTGAAACGTTGGTTCACGAGTATGAAATGCTAACAGTGGAGCTCCTTCCAGCCTCTAACTCATTTTTGTCCAGACTGAAGGCAGAGCTTTCCAAAGACCCAACCACATCAAGGGTTATGGAACACCGCGAAAAACAATGGCCGGCAGCGAACAAACTTCCTTCGAACTTAAGCAAATTCGCGAGTCTCGCTGCAGACCTTTCGGTTGTGCAGGGATTACTAATGCGTAACGACCGGCTGGGGATCCCGCCTAGTCTGCAAGGAGAAGTCTTGGAGCGATTGCACTGCGGCCATCACGGTGTTGTCCGATGCCGGGCAAGAGCCAGAGACTCCGTCTGGTGGCCTGGCATAAGCACAAAAATACACGACTATGTGAGTCGCTGTCCTACCTGTCAGCAATATAGACGACCACATACAGAACCCTTTCCTCAGACTCCACTACCCGATCGTCCCTGACAGGAAATTGGAACGGACCTTTTCCAGTTCAGGGGGAAGAAGTATATAGTCATCGTCGACTACTACTCGAAGTTCTTCGAGCTTGAAGCAATACCTCGAACAACCACAGAGGAAATTATCAAGGTTTTCAGCCAGAGCTTCGCAAGACACGGTTGCCCGGAAGTCATCCGCTCCGACAACGGTCCCCAGTTTGGCTCAACCGAGTTCCGGCGATTCGCCAGAGAGTGGGGAGCCGAACTGGTTACTTCAAGCCCGTATTATCCCCAGAGTAACGGAGGAGCGGAGAGATCGGTGCAGACTGCGAAGAACCTGCTGAAGAAAACCTCGAGTTCAGCACAAGCTCTTCTGGCCCACCGAACCACTCCTGGGCCCGAAGGGTTTTCTCCTGCCGAACTTTTGATGAGGCGGAAGTTACGCTCCACTCTTCCAACGGCGCCCAGTACCCTCAGACCTCTCTGGCAACACTCCAGGAGGTATCGGCAACGATACAGGAAACGGAAGACAAGAGAGGCGTCTAACTATAATAGGCGCCACCGTACAAGAAATGGCAGGGAGCTGCATTCACACGCAGCAGTGTGGATTCACGCGGGAGCGGCCTCGGAAGGAGTTGTGCGAGACCAAGCCGGACCACCTCGGTCTTACCTTGCAGAAACCGACCAAGGAACAATACGACGCACACGGCACCATCTCCAGCCCGCGATTCCCGACAGCGACAGGCAGCCGGCCAGTCAAAGGGAGAACGATCCTCAAGCAAGCATAACACGAAGCGGGAGAACTTCAAGACCACCGGAACGCTATGGATAATGAGGCTGAAAGGGGAGGTGTCGTATAAAGAAGACGAAGTCCGGCAGCATGTGAGACTGTGAGCTGGCTGGGCCACACGCGAGGGTCCGAGATGCGCGTGACTTGTATATACGCTTTGGGTTCGATAAAGGACTCAAGGGTGTTGGTTTGCGGCTCCGGGCTTTGACCTTTCTCTCGCCTCGGAACACGACAATATATATATATTGTGAGGGTGAAAATATAGGTGTATTAAATGAGAGGATGTATAAATACAATGCTGTGCGACCGTTGTCAGTGTCCTTCGGGGAACAGACTGCGCGCGCTCAATGCACCTGCGTGAGGCTTCTTTTTTGTCCTCCATTTTCTTTCCCAAAAATATATATATATTGTAAGCGTAGTGTCTTCTCGATATCTAATTATGAAGACTTTTTCTATCTTCTACGTACCATAAAGTGGTTACAAAAACCGGTAATAAAGTTTCACAACCGGGTTTTTCTTGCTAGCAGACGACACGATGACTTCGCGGGTTCAGTGGCTCTTTCTGAGGAAGTACGCGTCTGCGTTGAATGAAGGTGGAGACGATCGACGAAGCTTCTATTCTCGGGGTCAACTTTTCTTTGGGATTTCGGAAGCGAGTAGTGCCCGTACCACCGTGGCCCGTACGCAGCTTTGATCAATGTTCGAGGTGCGCGCGCGAGCGCGCGAATACCCTCCCGTGTAGCTCGCTTCCTCAATAGTTGAGAAGGTGGAAACACTGCGAAGCCGAATCACGTATGGCGACAACGTGAAGTGTATCAAGGTCGAAGTGCAGACCAGCACGCGTTTCAATGATTTCTGACAGCACACTTCTTCCTTGCTCGTTTGTGTGATCAATCGAACTGTCCGTAACATCTATAGTATATTGCTGCGTGCATGAGCGAGAAGAAACGTTTTGTCCATTACCCCGCAACTCCATCATAAATGTCGCGGATGGAAAAGGCTCGACGGGCGTAAACTGGAAATAAATGCTTAATCGGCGAGCTTGTGCCAGAGGCAAAAGAAGGAATGCGTCGAAAGAGCAGCAGCGTACGTCGCAGCGTCGGCGTGACAGCTGGTTCGAGTGAGAGTAAGTGTTCCTCAATCGTCGGGAGAATCTGAGTCTTCAAAGCTCACGCTCGAACTCACTATCTACTTCACTCGGCATCTCGAACACTCGACCTAGAATGTTCGAGGCTGACTAGGCAAGGTCATTCTGGCCTCTTTATCTTTTACACTCGGGGTAAGAGTAAACACGAATCTTCTAGATGGAAGGAGAAACGTTCCTTCTCGGTCATGCACGCGGCAATAAACTTACCCGACGGTTATTATCCGGCTTCTTCGCTATTTGGGGTCTTAAAAGGGAAGACTCGGTAGGGCATTTTCTCAGTGTGATGATTACTAGAAGGTACAAAACACACACCCACATTGCGAGCCTGAAAAACGAAGTTTGGGGTCTCAATCACCATTCATGTTAGAGTCAAAATAATTGTTCTTTCATTACAACGCACGTCAACTGGAAAATAAAAGAGGGCTCGACGCCGCCTTGATATCATGTTCTAAACAGATGCCTTTTCTCGCTGTATTTCTAGCAGATCTCCATGCATGTGATGATTTTCGTCAGACAGTATCGTATCGCACGCAAATACTATTCTTTTTCATAAACCTGGTGAGTTTTCTTAGGCCTGCCATATGTACCAAATCATTACAAAATAGAAATCCTATCATTGTGCAAACGATTCAAAGTGTTGCAGACGGCAAACTTCAGTCATTCTGTGTGCGCTCGTCATGCGTTTGTCGTCTGCAGCAGGCATGTCGAGATGTCTCGAGGACCGGAAGTGGTCGTCGGAAATATTTCAGAAACAGCCGATTCTCGGCAAACGTCTGTCGTGGTAAGTGTGAAATCTAGGCTACCTATATCTATTTGTTTTTTACACGTTTAAATTTCACGTTTCATTTTTGATTGATTGTTCTTTCGGAGCGAAATGCAGTCCATAACAACGTCCCTAGCAACTGTTTGTTTGGAGTGGTGACGTCACACTTACGATGTCTATTTATTTGGTGCTGCTGCTCGGGGTGCTAGAGCGAGCTTCCAAAGCATTCATTTGACACCATGAAACTGTTTGTAATCAGTTCGGTACAAATTCTACATTCCCAAGAGTGAACCCTTGCCTACCGCTGGATGGATGGATGGATGGATGGATGATGCATGGATGGATGGTAACGGTTGTACCTTTTATAACGGGCGGTAGCTTGCACCACTTACCGCAGAAATAAAAAAAAAGTATGCTTCCCTCCTTCGCCCTTCTAAGCCAATTTGCTTACCCTCTGTAATTTTGTAACTATCACCAGGTGGTGTTGGGTATCGCCAGGATGACCTTTATAAGAGATTGGGCGAAAAAACAAAAAGAAACATCACCCTCCTCCCGCCTCTTCCTCCCCGCGAGGGAGTCGCCAATTTTCCTCTGGTCAAAGCACCGGCCTCACAGGAAAACAAAGTCGAGACTTTGGGCCAGAGCCACGCGGGAGAGAGTCCCGATTTTGCCCTGTCCCGCCTGTCCCCAGCTGCGTATAGTTATACGTCATTCAATTCTCCCTATATAATGTCCAACCTGTCTTTTAGTTTTCTCCTCGATATTAAAATGCTCTTATCATCCATTCTTCCGTTCTCGCGTGCCAACCAAAGCGCTCCGTCTGAATCCGTCGCCCCCTCCGGGAAGGCGGGAGCAAGCACTAGACACCTCAACACCACGTGTTCTCTCGTCTCGTCTTCAACTTTGGCAGACGGTACACCGCGTATCCATCATACTTTGTCCTACATGTTCTACGCTTGTTTATCATTACCAACTAAAACCTCCAGCAAAAAAAAAAAAAAAACGATGAGGACGATAATTTTAAATTCTATAAGTTCGCGACAGAAAAATCATCTTTACCTAATATTTGGAATACTATTTTAGCCATGTTTCTCGGTGTGTTTAGATGATTTCCAGGCCAATCGGGGACCACGGTGAAAAGGCCGGAATACCCCTTTAAAGACGCTAATACTACGGCCTTCTGCGCATCGTTTCGATCGGGCGGCCTGGGGCGACTTAAGCCCCGGTCGAGTTTGAGCACATGGTGGCCGGATGCTGCTCGGGTAAACTCGGTCGGGGTCCTCACCCGCGCGTTACAAGTCGGTCTCCTCCTGACGAGGCTGGCGGGGCTCAGGACGGCGGGGTGGAAGACGCGCTATAGGAAGCCTTCGAAATCCGCGGATGCCTGACTGGGCCGTCTCCGGGCAGGCCCTTAGCCAACACCGCGCAAGCTTGTTAGAGCACCCCGAGCCTTCGTCGTGCACTTGGCGCTTCCTGCTCATAACCTGTGAAATCGCGGCCCGTGACAGGCGTAGCGTGAAACGCCTCCGCTCCCCGCCAGAGAATGCTCGTCCGTATAATAGATAATGCGCGTACAGAGAATACAAAGGCCTCGCAGGAGTTCGGCGCGCTCACGCATGCGACAATTCTGCAGACACTGGGGCGTGTCTCTTCCTCGCAGGACAGCCCTCTCACATTAATCGTAAGAAACTGTCTGCAGTTTCGAACATGACTGAGGCACGTCCGCAGAAAATTATATCGTCATCTCTGCACAGAAATTCCGTGTCTTATGTATGACATATAAGTGGCGTGGCTGCGGCTTAACGTGAAAAAAAAAAAGAAACTTAATTAAAGACATTAGAGACTGTTGGAATAGGGGGCAGGGCCCCAAGCTTTGACTGCCGAAATAAAAGCTTGAGGCGTCGCACAGCGCATGTGCGGAAGTTCTGCACTTGGCGCAGTGTGCCGCCCCAAGCTGGGGGAAGGAGGGAGGCCCAAAACGTGGGGTTTTTATTCCAAAACACTAAATAGTTTGGCGTAATTTTTTTTCTTTGCGGTGAAAATAGGACACAAACACAGGTGGGTTGTATTTTTACTACGTCAAAGTATTCAATTTTGCTTTCTGTGTCCAAGGCGTCATCCTTAAAACCGTGATAAGAGAGATCTGACCCTGGTTATAAATGCGCAAACGAGTGTTTCGGTTGAGCGAGCTCTCGCGCCCCATTTCAGGAAGAGGCGCGAGTATAGTGTATTTCGAATGTGTACAGCCTCCAGCACGCGCTTGTTGCCTTCCGTCGTGCTTTGCGTGCGAGTAAATAAAGATTCTAAGTGATGGAATCGAGGCAACGGCAGACATTAAGGCTTCTCGTCACCCGTTTGCCATTCGTGGAAGCGTCGTCGTCGACGTGGCCAGTGAGGAAGCGTTGCGCAGTCTACTTCGCCCGGGCACACTTGGCGGAATTCAGGTAGCGGCGTCCGTATCAGGTGCCTACCTCCAAGAACCACGGCCATTTCGGAGGAGTCCCTCGCTGGTATTCTGACTCTAAACTGTCGGAGTACCTTGTGCCAGAAGGTGTTATAGCAGTTGGGCGTCTGCATTGCAGAAGCCATCAACTTGGTTACGAAGCAAAGACTATAATAAACAGGGTTGTTCTGACTTCCGAGCCCAACACCGAGCTATAACCTAATGCGGATCTCCGTTTTTGAACTCACAAAATGTCCGAGTGTGTGCCAAACTCAGATGCCAGACTCACGGACATGTAGCAAAGTACTCCAGATTTGAAACACAATGCTAAAAAAATACGGAGAATCACGTCTTGCCAGTGTGTGCCGCAACACTGAGAGCCGAACGTCCGTAAACTGTAGGGACCAAGATCGATCGGCGCAGTGTAGAGCCCCGTGTTAAAATTCACGCTTCGGATTTTTTCCAAGTATCTTAGTGCGGCTGTTTTGCTGGCCTTCGGGTACGAGTTTCGGCATTTCTGCGCTTCTCCCGACTCTCCCGAGCCAACTAATACCCGTGCACACGGGCAACTCGAATGCCATTTACAACGAATGACATTTGTGTGATCGGCGAATCAGCTCGCAATCTGTCGCGCGTGGAATGCGCCACGCCCGGAGTGTCGCGCGCTGATTGGCCGTCCGCGCAAATGTCATTCGTTGTAAATGGCATTCAGAGTTGCCCGTGTGGCACGGGTATTAGAATACATAGAATGAAATGAAATGAAAGTAATATTTTGCGAACGCGCTGAAGCACATCGCTTCGAGCGTGCTGCGCCACCATTCGCTTCCAGGACCGCCTCGTGCCAGTGCTTCGCCGCCTTTTGCTTTCAAAAGTTGCACGAGTATAGTGGGCTCTCGTGCTCCCGCTGGTGCGTTTTGACGCTACTGGCAAGGCAAACACAGACACCTCAAGGGCTTTAGTGCGGTGTAGGCATCGTTCGGGCATACGGAGCCCGCAGAAACGCGCCTTCGACTGGTCCGTTTAGCGTCCTATGCCGCCCGTGTATCCAACCTTGTCCCCGAAAGGGGCAGCAAATGACGTCACAAAAGCCGGAGTGTCACGCTGTCGGATGTCGCGATCCTGGTGGTTGGTTGTGCCAGTTCCGGCAAGCAGCACAAGTAAACGAGAGTGTCGCTATTGTCGCAGCGTCCCATCTCCTAGTTGGCTAAGGTTCCGTGGATTGTCACACCAGAAGTGACCTGCAGCAGAACAGGCGTCTGCACACATCCACAACCGCCGCTGTGACACCGCCAGGACCGCGGTCGGCGACAGCGTGACACTTCCGTGACGAAATCGGGCAGAAACCGAGGCAGCATTTTTTTATAGGACGTGGTAAACACACCAGTCGTAGACGCGTTCCAGACACCATCTGGTTCGGGGCAGCACGAAGTATGATCCTCCATTCACCCTTAAGCTGAGACTGCAGGCCAAAGCTACAAGCGCGAGCTGGCCCGTACTCCTGGCTTTCAGACGTGTCTTTCTGGAGTGTAGGTGGTATTTACTGGACACCATATTTGAGGGCAATGTTTAGAGCGCATGCTCAGAACGAGCTCACATTAATAGCCTGCTAAGACCGACAATCTTCATGGTATACCGAATGCACTTTGCGAGAGAACTGCAGAAGCTCGCCGTCAGCACGCGTCCAGCAGCCGCACACATAGCTACGGCCGCCAATGAATACTTTCCTATAGGGAGTATTCACTCGACGCCATATTTGTGGGTGCTGTTTAGAGCGCATGCTCATAACGAGCTCACATTAATAGGCTGCTAAGACCGGCACTCTTGATGGTGCGGAATGCACGTTGCAAAATAACTGTGGAAGCTCGCCATCATCACGCACTCAGCATTCGCGCACACAGCTATGGCCGCCAGTGGATACTCCCTATAACTTGGGCTTCCCTCGCGCCATGTCGACTGGTGAATCACTGACAGGATGACAACGGCAGAAACGAATTTCTGTTGTCCCGGCTCCATCCCGAGCCGACCTTCGATAACGCTTCGGCGACCCGTGAGCCACAAGCGTGCTCGTAGCCTTCCACTGTGCTTCGGTTGCGCGCGCATGCTCCAGGCTTACGAAACGTCAAAGCGTTGTCTTCTGTCGTGCGTGCACGCCCAATCGAAGCACGTTGGAAGGCGACGAGCACGTGTTGGAGGCAGGGCGTTGGAAAGGGACGCCCTGCCGATCCCTTAATGTCAGTTACTATGCTTACCACGCTACACACGAAGGACGGATCTTTCGGCGACTCGCGGTCGTAAAAACTGATTCACACACAACACCGTTTGTTTTTTGGTTTTGTTTTTACGTTTTTTTAACGTGACGTATAAGTCACCGAAACATTCGTGTCTCGAATGTTTCGAAACAGCCTGGCTACCAGTGCCAGGCTATCACCTTGAACTCTAATATAAAGCACTAATGTTCCGGTGACTTGTACGTAAGCAGACGTAAGCTTTCCTAACGTCACGTATTGTAAACAAAAACAAACAAAAAAACACCGCACACAACGGGGTTGTGTGAAGCAGCCTGAACTCAGACGCGTTATCGCCAAATTGCTGCGAACTGCGCGACATCCGAGTAAATCTCTGCATGAGGATCAAGTTCCACAAATGAAGTGAATAGAAACATGACCTCGACCAAGGAAGAGGTTGATCTGATTTTTTATTAATTGATGTGGCCCCGTCCAAACGAACGAAGCCATCCAAAAATTAACCTAAAGGCTCATGGTGGCCCGTTCGCACGGTAACCTTTAGTAAAAGGCGAAGGGTTAGCTCGCTATGAGACCGGGCCAGAGCGCTACTTTCTCTGGCGTGAAAATTAGTCGCCTTTTCCCACATGCGCCCATTTTGCTGCAGTGGCCTATACATAAACGTCGAAGATGGTCGCTTGAACTTATGTCTTGTGAAAAACGTACCATGCGCATCATCTGTAAACGCAGGTTCTGAGTCTTTCTCCTATTTCGCCAATATCACTTTTCCTCTTATTAGAACTTTATTGGAAGTTTCTAGACAGATCTTGACACGGGAACTACGTGCGACAGCTGAGACTTCAGCAAAGGGGCTACCTCGTGGGGCACCGTGATTGGTTCAAAAAGCGTACGGCCCTTTCGCTCAGTTCAGTTTTGCTACGGTCGACAGCTTGAACGCGTCTCCAACTACTGTGTTTACCGCCCCCCCCCCGCCCCCAGCCCCCCTGCCAAAAAAAAAGGCCGTCTTTTAATTTTTTGTTTTATGACGTCATAGAAGTGTGATGCTTCCGGCGGCCGCGATCCTGGCGGCGTTCCGGCAGCGGTTGTGGATGCGGCAGACGCCTGTTCTGCTGCAGGTCGCTCTCCAGCTTGACAGTCCACGGCAGCTTCGGCAGCCAGGAGTTGGGACGCTGTGATGACAGCGACACTCACGTTCTCTCGTGCTTTTCTCCAGCATTTCTAGCCCCAACCGCCAGGATCGTGACATCCAACAGCATGACACTCTGGCTTGTTTGACGTCATATGTCACCACTTTGGGACACAAAACAAAGTGAAGAGCGGTTTTGTTGGAGCCGACGCAGCTGTTGCCATATCAACCCGTATGTCCTAAGCCGTTGCAGTTGCACTAGGTGGGACTCGCGCAAGTGTGTGGAGCACCCTTTACCTTGGAGTAAGATCGAATGAACTTCGGAAAACGGTCACTGGAACAAATCGAGGCAGTCAATAAAATAAAACAAACCTTGCTAAAAAAATATATTTTGCACAAAAAAAAAGATGAAAAAAAAAGAAACCGCCAAGAATAGAGTGAGGGTGCAGGCTAGCCGGCGAAACGTCGGATGATTCCTGAATCCCCGTTGGGGATATGACCAGAAGTACTCGGAAAGCTATATATTTCGCTGTAATGTTGAAAAGAACCCGATGTCTCACACTTGTAAATTGAAAAAAAAAGTTTATATTTTAACATTTACTAAAGTTCTCAGTGCGTAAAAGCACTGAAAGAATGGAGGGTCACGCAATTCTTAATCTTCAATAAACGCTGTAATGAACTATGCTCTACACATTTGTGTCTCTGTAGAAATGCGTCAATATATACTGCTGTCGATGTCCTACAATCATGACTGGCACTGCTAGATATGGGCCGACCGGTTCCGCGTCGACGGGTTTTGCCAGCTTAATTTAGCTCGGGGAAGGCTAAACATTGTCACGGAGCGAAGTATCTAGCAGATACTCGCGCGTACCTATAAGCCGCAAGCGCACACTGCTCGTATACTTCGTACAAAGGACGCGGCGTTCCCCGCAGACACGATGGCAGAATTGTCTGGGAACACGTTTTAAGCATCTTCGAAGCACCTTTAGCTTGGTAGGTGCTCGAACATGTTAGCAGGCAGTTTCTTTAGGATCAATGTGACCGGCGTACAAGGAAGAAACACGGCTCGGACATTAGAAAGTTTCAGGGAACCGTGTTTGCCCATCCGGTATGCGGTACGATGGGCCCTCCGGTGCGAACTGCGCATGTGCGAGTCTTCTGTGGTGGTGCATGCGCAGTGCGTACCGGAGGTCCCGTCGTACCGCATACCGGATGTGCCAAAACGGTTCCCTAAAAGCTTCTACCTTTCTGCAGACTGCCTTTTGCATGCTGTGTGCCCCTACACATGCTCTGCGCGGTTGTCTCCTTGACCACATGGCGACCGTCGTCCTTCGACCCCGACCCTCCCTGCCCGATCGTGTCACGTCCTTGCCGATATGTCGGACCTGCTAAATATATACGGCGCAAAACGGGCCCCCGGAAGCTGCAGCAGGGATGTATGTGCAACACCGGCTGTCGCTTTGAAAGTTTCCCCGCATGATGCACAGCTGTATATTCCTCGGTTTTTTTTTTTTTTTTTTTTGGGGGGGGGGGGGTGTGCTTTGGGTTTCTGTAAAGAGTAAGGAGTTTCGCTACCGTATTTAGAACTGACACGTGATGCGTTTGGGTCATTCGATGTCTGCGCTAAGATTGATGTCCTCAGACGGTTACGCCCCTTTCTGTGGTTGGCAACAAACTCAGTGGCGCTATCTATCGGATAGCCCTTCATTCATTCATTCATTCAATGCTTTATTTTCAAACTTGTTTTCAAAATACACAAAAACTGTTTGGACCCATAGCCGTTAAGGCTAGTCCGGGGTCCAATCGTAATATAGGTTCAAAAAGCGGCAGAATACAATAGACTCATACAATGCGCAAAAAAACGAAAGAAATCACGTTCTAAAAAGTAATTAGCTTAACTGCATTTCATAATCACGAAAAGAATCTTTTTAACGAGGGCAGAAAGTTGTTTTCCAACTTTATAGTATTTCATTCCAAACTTGAGCACCATAAAATTCAATCAGCCTATGTCCATATGCATTATGGCATGGTGGTAAATTAAACATATAATTCGCTGCAGCCCTTGTTTGTTTCCTGTGAGATCGAAATAAATTCAAAGAAAGGGGTTCATTAGACTCAATAATTTTATGAACAGTTTGAGCTATATTTAATTTGTAAATACAACTGAATGGCAACACGTTTAGCGATTGGAAAAGAGGTCTACTAGGGTTAGTGTTTCTTGAAAATGTCATACATCGTATCGCCCGTTTTTGCAAAGCGAGTTACCGGATCTAAGTATGTAGCGTAAGTACGCACACTGCACGTTTGCAGTGTGCGTATGTATACAGGCTGTCTCACGTAAGGGTGACAAAGATCCTACAATTAATGTGTTCCAGGTAAAAAAAAAATTAAAGCCGTTTACAACTCCCTGTAACGCCGAATTAGAGCGCAGCTCTTGAGGAGGGAGGCACGGGGGGGAGGGTCACGTGGAGGGGGGGTCACGTGACCTCGAGGCAGGGGAGGGGATTTTCCCCGCTAAATTTAGCGGGAAACTTTTCCGCTAAATTTAGCGGGGAAAATTTTCCGCTAGATGTAGCGGGGAAAATATTCCGCTAAATTTAGCGGGGAAAAATTTCCGCTAGATTTAGCGGGGAAAGTTTCCCGCTAGATTTAGCGGGGAAAATTTTCCGCTAGATCTAGCGGGGAAAATTTTCCGCTAGATTTAGCGGGGAAAATTTTCCGCTAGATTTAGCGGGGAAAATTTTCCGCTAGAGTTTAGCGGGGAAAATTTTCCGCTAGATTTAGCGGGGAAAATTTCCCGCCAGATTTAGCGGGGAAAATTTTCCGCTAGATTTAGCGGGGAAAATTTCCCGCTAGATTAAGCGGGGAAAATTTTCCGCTAGATTTAGCGGGGAAAATTACCCATCATGCACCGCGCGGTTACGCCGACGGCGACGCCGACGGCGACGGCGACGCCGACGGCGACGGCGACGGCGACGCCGCTCAAGCCAGAAACGGGCGCCTAAGAGCTGCGCTCTAAAAGTGAAAGCCGTTTACAACTCCCTGTAATGCCGAATTAGAGCGCAGCTCTTGAGGAGGAGGAGGAGGAAGGGTACGGGGGGGGGGTCAATTGCACCTCGGGGGGGGGTCACGTGACCTGGGGGTCACGTGTCCTCGGAGGGTCACCTGACGTTGACGATGCCGATGACGTCATCAGTGACGTCACTGATGACGTCATCAGTGACGATGCCGATGCCGATGACGTCATCAGTGACGTCACGCGTCCCATAATTCACCGCGCGGTTACGCCGACGGCGACGCCGACGCCGACGCCGCTCAAGCCGGAAACGGGCGCCGAAGAGCTGCGCTCTAAAAGATAATTTTCTCGGGACCGCATTACTCGTGGTGGTGGACGTCAGAAAAGGCGCTATACTTACTAATTAGCACAACGTTGTCCTATAGTACAACGTTGTCAAGCCTAGCGTAAATTCGGCAGTGCTGCAACTGCGTCAAAGCGAGCTGCGCGGGCGCATCTGAAGGAGACGCAAGACGAAGCCACGTGCTATCGCAGCGGTGCGGAACTGCAGCACTGGGGAAGCTACGCTAGCCTCGACAATGCAGCGCAAACTAGTTGACGCCGAGTATAAAAGATTGAAAGTCGACTTTATATCGCGGGTACTGCAGAGCCTGCGTTTTGGTTCAGGACCGGAAGTGCTTGACGGCTAGTTCTTCACAAGCACCACCGCGTTTCACCTCGCACGAGTAAGAGCGAATACTTTGAACATGCACGTAGTTCCATGCTTAGAAAGCACGAAATCACCGTTGAACGTGGAGCTCATGCAAATGGCGAAAGAACTGAAGGTGTCCCCTGCTATCACGCCGCATTCGCACTAGCGACTCAACCGCACCCGCAAAGCGGTTGTCGGTTCAACCGCCAGTATGAATGCGGCGTTAGAGAGTTTAGGGCCGCCCACACTAGCGAGAAAACGCGCGTGGCACGCCGATCGCGGCGAATGTCACGTGACAGCACAGGAGGCCTCGCGCACTCTTGAAGCATTCGACCGAAAGCATGATTTCACGCGCTCAACCGATTTTGCGGAACGCGTTTTCAACGCGATCGGCGCGCCGCGCGCGTTTTCTCGCTGGTGTGGGCGGCCCTTTACAGTAGGATCGTTCGCTGTGGAAAGCGGGCCCAACGTGAGCGTGCTCAATCCATGCTTCGATGTGACTGCACAAACTCCCGCTAGCAAAGCGAAGCTCTTGAGTGCAGCCTAATAAAAGTCCCTACTCTGTGCTTAACGGTGACGATAGTACCATGTGGGCTTACAACTATAATCAGTCTGTTTTAAACTTCTGGTTTCTAGCCGAAACGGTTGGTGTTTGATGCATTGATCGAATATATGCGCACATGACCAAAGCGCAGGAGCGGCGACTCCACCATTGAAGACAATGAGCCCGTGTTCGAGGCGAAACAACTAAAAATTAATTACAAGCTTCCATAGCCATTTTTTACTTAGTAAAGAGCAACTGTAATTGTATTTCATTTTGTTTCTTAGGCAATAAAACGTCGCCTCTTTCAACACGGTCTACTCATATCCCGGGATTCATGGTGGTTTTAATGGGGATGAGCGTTGTTGGTGCGAAGCATCGGGTACACAGAACGTTCGGATGCTGCGAATGCGTGCAAAGCGAGAGGTCGGCGGTACTATACTTCGTTTCAGCTGAAGTCCAGGCGCAGCCGATGCGACACGCGCGAGCTCCGGGTTTTCAGCGTCCCTGCCAAGCACGCGCACTCGTGCAATACAAGCACTGTTCAGGCTCAGGGTCACATGCTCGCGCTTGTAGCATCGCGCTTGTAGCGTCGGTTACGCCGACGGCGTCGGCGTCGCCGTCGGCGTAACCGCGCAGTGCATTATGGGTAAATTTCCCCGCTAAATTTAGCGGGGAAATTTAACCATAATGCACCGCGCGGTTACGCGCTACGGCGACGGCGACGCCGACGCCGCTCAAGCCGGAAACAGGCGCCTAAGTGCTGCGCTCTAAAACATTTTACTTGTCTAAATGAGACACGTATGCGAGAAAATAAAGTTTACTCGAAAAAATCCTTACCACCATATTTACGCCGCGAGACGCAATTTAGGGTGAGGTCACAGTCCACTCTAAGCTCCCTTTGCCCACAGAGCAGTGACCCCGGCCGTTACTACTGGATTGGCTTGGCTGCTCGGCTGAACACGTTCGCAAGCCTTATGTCTCTATGTCGCTACGCCCGGTGTGTCTATTGACCCCGTAAGTGATGACGTCACAACAAGACGTCTGGGTCCAAACAAACCGTTGCTAGGGGCGTTGCTATGGACTAATGCATGGAGACTCCACACGAGGCTAGATTTTCGCTTACAAGTAAGTAAATAATTTTTTGTAAGCAACCTAACTTCTTGATATCTAATTATGAAGATGTTCTTGTCATCTCAGCGTCGTATTGCAACGATGAAAGCCATTTCTGAAGTATTCCACTCCGCTTTGCTTTGGTAGCAGACGACACGATAGATTTGCTGGCCTCTGTTGCAGCGGGC
The DNA here is from genome assembly GCA_037355805.1 of Ixodes ricinus. Taxonomy (NCBI): domain Eukaryota; kingdom Metazoa; phylum Arthropoda; class Arachnida; order Ixodida; family Ixodidae; genus Ixodes; species Ixodes ricinus. The sequence continues at coordinate 18,221 of JAZHYW010037612.1, forward strand.
GTCTTCATTGAATTGCGTCGGTAAACGAGCAACACAAGCAAGTGCATCGCCATGGCCGTAGAGGCCTCCGCAATGTGCGTTTTTTTCTGTGAAGAACCCAGCTTAGTTTCAGAGGGGCGAAAATTCCGTAAAATCAAACCACGTCATGCAGATCAGTTACGACGACGACCTGAAGTGCATTACCGGCGTAGTGCAGGCCAGCATGAGAAACAAATCGTACGCCGTCGAGGTAAGTCGTTTGTTATTATTATTATTGAGGTTGTCAGGTTATTAAAAAATTGCATGTCTATCGGAATTTCGCAATTTCTTTTTTTCTTTGTATACATTAAATTCCGTGGATGTGCTCTTTCGGTGAAGATCTCCATCGAACCCGCGATGAGAGTACAATCTGTAATAAACTCACCTTATGTTTTTTATCCAGTTCTTTCGCGTTTTGGGGTTTTGCGGAAATCTGAAGAAACTGCAAGAATCTTTCTCCACGCGATGGTTACAACCAGGTTACGAAGCACCCTCCCATAGCGCGAGTCCGCAAACAAAATTTGGGATCTCTACCGATCGCCTGAAGTGCTTTTCTCACGGGTGCAATGCGATCTTTTAGCAGACGATCATCTCGATCGACGCCCGGACTTTCGATAAACCATATTTTGCATCGCACCCCACTATGAATTCTTATAAGTGTCTGAAACTCATTATATTTCAAACAAATGCAATATCAGAATATCGTCTTTATTCACACGATTCAGACGCCGGCGCCGGCTTGGCCGGCGGGCGTGTGGCAGACGGCATTACGTTCTTGCATTCGTCGTCTGCTGCAGGCATCTTGAGGACCGGAAGTTGCAGTCGTAAATATTTCAGAAACAAGCGATTACCGGCGCACTTCTGTCGAAACATATATGACATTCAAGCTTTCTATATCTGTGATTTCTAGAAGTTTAAATCCTACTCCCAATTTTTGAACGGTCGGGTTTTCGTAGCGAAACCTAGCCACATGTATTTGTCCATAACAACGACCCTAGCAACGGTTTGTTTGGACCCATGACGTCACACTTACGGAGTCAATAGTCGGTGACAGGTCAAGAAGGAAGTGGAAGCTCCTCGCACCCCTTTCCACTTTAATAGAGAGAACGGTGGAGGGAGGTAGCCTCCTCTCCAGCGTTCGCTCTACTAAACTGGAAAAGAGGTGGGCGGGGCTTCCACCTCGTTCTTGACCTGTCACCGTCTATAGTATGCCGTCTGACACCGTCTGCTAGTCGTGTGAACAGAAGCACTGTAGAGGCCGCCGTCGTCTGTTATTCCACTATGCTTCGTCTCACCCTAGCATGGACTAACCGCGAAGGCTGTGCTAGCGCGAGCGGCCAACCTTGACTGTCTTGACTAGAGCACTTGCTGCACGAGCGCTCGTGCAGCCGCCGCGGCTTCATTCAAAGCGACTAGCTCGCGCTTTTAGCACGCGCGGCTAACAATAGTCCATACTAAGGTGAGACGAAGTATAGGGTGCCTACATGTCTGTCTGCCTCAGGGTGAAGACATTCATTGTTGCCCTGAATATGTCAGCGCGTGACGCTCTCGCGCACTCGGTGCGTGACTTGGGCGGTAAAATGGCGTCTATGCATTAGCCAAAGCTACGCGCTCGAGCTGAGTGACACCGGATTGCGCGCCCTTCAAAATGCATAAAAACGATTGGGCGGAAAAATGCCTGAGATGTCACCACTCAGCAAAAGCGCGCGTGTATGAAGGCACTCTACTATTCCACCATCGTCTACCACCGTCTGCAACGCCCGCAGGACAATGCCGGTGGAGAAAGGCGGGTAAAAACTGAGGTAGAGGAGGAGATCGCGCGGAGACTTCAGAGAGCCTAGCACTGGTCAATCATTCCGTCTGTTAGTTTTCTGTAACGAGGCACATGACTGTATGCCCGGTACTCTCCTTTTAGGCGATCTTATCGTAAGTTGACTAAGCATCCGCAGCCAGTTTACGGCTTTCAAGCGTGATTCTTTTACACGAACGGTCAACCCGCCGAGGTAAGTTTGAGAAGAGCAAGCATGTTATACAGTACTTAGGGTTTGGAAAATGAGCATCTGTACTCGTATTCAACTCAGAAACCCTTTGTAAAACAGAAATAAAGAAAGAAGTTTGGCTGCCCACAGAACGTTACTAAGTTTCCCCTTCATCGATTTAAGATGTGTGTAGGTGCACCTTAGATTAGCTTTATGCTATTTTATCAAGACGTACACGTTTTGAAAGCTAAAAACATAATTTCTTCCTTCGACGACCCAATATTGTAAGAACTGCTTCGCGCAAAGCACGAATAATGCGCAAATTTACTTTTTTTCCTTCTTCCTTAATCTAAAAACGAGCATAGAAAAAAAAGAGTCGCAGAGCCTCAATGGTTGTATTTTGTGACGCCGCACTGTGTCTATGAAGCCAACACTAGCACAGTGTGCCATGAACTTCAGAATAGATATACCTAGCATAAATATACCCAAACGCCGGCGACGTTGACAAATAGTATAACCATTCGTCACGATATCTGTCTGAGTGCCAAAGTGTGTCCCGTCTGCCCTTTTCTCGAACTGAAAAGTGTGCTAGCAGGTGTTGTTGTTGTTGTTCTTCGTCTTTTGTGAGTTAACTTCATAAAATTGCGGTGTGAAAGGCACCTTTAAAAAACATGGGAAGAAAACAACACCGCTTAGCTAGAGTGTTCGTGTGCTTTTTCAGCAATAGAATTTGTACTGATGAAGCCATAATCATGAGATTGTGTGTTCGTGGAGAAAAAAAATGAGCCAGGAAAATGTTTTATATATAATCATATGTTTACGCAAAGGTACCATTAGTCCAACAACAGACCTAGACGTGTCACTCTGGATTACTTCACGCATGCGTCGAATCTTGAAACTGGCGTGCAAACTACGCAAGCTATCAGCTATTGCACGGCACAGGAAAGGAACCTTACTCCCTGTTAAACTTACAAAGAGGGGCGGTTTGCTACAAGATTCATTCTTTTCTGCAGATCACAGACACCCTATAGACGTTCTACGTTTTCTTTCGTTCTCGGTCACGTGGGTTCCGTATCTGGTATGCGGGACGCCAAAAATAGCAGGACATTTTGAAACCGGAACATGCGAGAAAATATATATATGTGATGAGGCAAAAGAAGAAGGTGTGAAAATCACGCATTTTGCGTGAACACCTTCCGGCGGCGCAGAGAGATCAAAACGATGTTTTAACGCATATCAAAAGTGGCGACATTCGAGATGGCTGCGCCCTTGCAATAGGTGTATATCTGTCGCGTGAGAGGATAAACCGGTCTAAGCGCTTCACAGAGGCGCAAACAGACGTAGTTCTGTCGTCGCATCTGCGGTCGACACGGGAGCTCGCTGGAGTACGCCGTTCCGCTGTCGAACGATCCAAAATAATCCGCCGCTCCGTAAACCTATCAGCGGAGTGGCGGGAACGACTACAAGCTTCCCCGACACTCGAGCGGAATGGAATAGAACAAAGAACAGAAAAAAATCAATGAGCGGCAGCACCGCTGCGTCGGGTTGGGGGGAAGGAAGGAAGCACGATAAATTGGTGTTCTTCCGTTGCCGAACGCAGGGTCAACGCGCGTGGTAGAACAAGGCAGCTCTGCGGCTTGTTTCGCTGCTCCGGAAACCCCGGTGCAGTTTGTCTCTTCGGAGCGGGCATCAGCAGCAGCACCTCGTTGATGGACGGAAGTGGCGAAAACGTTTGCGTCGAAAAACTCCCCGAATGGTACGACCGCCTTTCTCGGGAGGTGGAACACGTGCGAGAAAAAGACGGCATGAAACGTTGGCAGAGACTGAAGGAGCCGAGTGACCTTGGTTGGGAGAGCCACACCTTCCAGACGGCGCGCTCCGAAAGTGTCGTATGCACTTTGGGAAAGCGTTTGCTTGAAGTGTTTGAAGAGCTCGGCCGCCGCCTTTTTGCTTGCTTGCTTTCGCTTCATCCGTGCTACGATGGACCGCGGCCCACGCTGTACGAGCCATCGGAGCCAATCCAACGCAGTGTGGGTATCACGTGACCTTCGGGACGGGCACAGCGATGCGTGGCCGGGGCGCGTTGTCACGTGATCCGTTCAAAGCACTGGATTGGTTGGGGATAACTCGTAGTGTTCGTTGCGATTCATCTTAAGTTGAAACAGAGTGCAGGCGCCAGTGCGGCGGATCTTCACCACTCAAAAGGGAGAAAAGAGCGAAACTAAACAACGTAAACAATCACGAAAAGCAAAAAAAGCTTGCCATTATTTTGTTTTTAACATTTTATTGGGCTTATCGAGTCATTCCAGCTGCCAAAGCATGACTGATATGCCCTCTGCTTTTGTTCGGGCAACATACGCACTCTCCGACGTTGGAACCACACATTCAAGACAGAAGATATGGTTGAGTGCGCTGCATCTCCGCAGCAGAAAGGCATCCCGGCACAACGATGCCCACAGGCTGTTCTTTTTTCTTTTTTTTTTCTTTCTGATATGATGAATCGCTCGCGCTACCGTAGCTATAAGAAACTAGAGTGCCTCGAGTGAATCCCTCTGTTTATGGTGATGCCATCTTTGTAGTACCTGATGCCGACAGCCCGCGCTCGCAGGAAAAATACAAAGAAATTGCGGAGCAATCTGTCGCTGTAGCACAGCTCAACCTTACGATGGGCCAGCTGAACAAAGAAACCACGCATAAAAACGCCATTCACACTGCTGGACTAACGATAGAACAAGAGAGCATGCCGCATCTTTGCGAGCCTTGAACAGCAGCCGGACACCTAGCAGCTCACTGCCGTACATGCAATGTCAGGCAAACTACACGAAGTTAGCATTGTGGGAAAACACAGAAACCAACTCGCGCGGGAACTGCTAGAGGCCCTAGCTATCAGGACAACGAGAGGACTGTGTTAGTGCCCCTTCAGTTGCACTCGACCACAAGGAGGAAGCGTTCCGCGGGGAGCTACGGTGTCCGGGCAGGGATAAAAAGAAGAAGAATGCGCCAGCCTCACCCCTAAAAGTGATGAGGAAACGCCAAAAAACCAGTAAAGCAAAAAATCGAAAAGTGACCTAAAGAAAAAGAAAAAGAAATTATGAATTATGGGATAAAAAGAAAAAGAAGTTTTCAATCACTCGCAAAGAGGAAAAGAAAAGGAAGAGCATTAAACAGTTGTTAGTCCAGCAGTGTGAATGGTGTTTTTATGCGTGGTTTCTTTGTTCAGCTGGCCCATCGTAAGCAATGACCCAACTAGCTCAGCTTAAGCCCGTGACAGCACAGTCAACGCCACGCGTGCGTGCAGGACACGCTCTTTCACGCGCTTGAGAACAAAAAATGAAAATAACGTTAGAAATAAATGGCCAGATGTCACCACCCCGCACAAAGCGCACATGAAGGCACCCACAAGAACTTGCCTGGTGTATAAGTTTCTCTATATTTCGAGGCATCAGTTATCACCCTCTTGCGGACTTCCCGAATCTTGTTGTTGTTGCTGAAAACTTTACTGGACATAACAGGAAAGATTAGGAAGGGAAGGGGAGTTAGCGATAGCAGAGTGTGTATGCGCCATACATTCCAGGGCTCCAATTGCGGCTTGGGCTTGCAGCGCGCGGATCACCAGCAGCTTTTGCACTCTCTTCGTGCAGCAGGCAGAGTCGTTCAATGACTGTCTCTGGGTGCACCGACAGGATCTTCCTCGACAAGTTTCTTAGACGCATCAGATGCTTGATTGTCCTAACGTAGTCGCGTGTTATTTGTGCCCCTAGAAGCTCCACTTGCAGGATCGATTTAACCATGCGTTACTGAAGACTCGGTAGCATGTGCGATTGTGATGTCTTCAGGTTATCCAATCATGAAGCTTACAGTTACACCGATCTGGTACGGTCAGTTCAACTAGCTTATACCGATGCGTAGTGGAATAAGCACTTATTGGTTAGCCTCATCGGCCCTGTGAAGTGTTGAATGCCGCGCGTGGCGCTGGTGTCGAAATCCCGATAAGCTCGTGCTGCTCATGCTGTGCCCTGCCGCCCTGCTATGCCCGCTAAAAATATAAAAAAAGGGAAACGGGAATGTTTGGCACAGGCTCGCGGCTTATGGTTGTCGTATGCGGGCAAGGTGAAGGAGTGCTCGTGGAAAATAGCGCTAGTAGGCTCAACACGGCGCGGAGGCCGCTGCTTTTTCGACTACTCGGATGTTTTAGTTCACTGTAAGTGTGAACTCGTCAAGTGGCCCTTTGGCAGCTTCTTTCTTTACCCACAGTCTCTCCGTCTGTACTGCCGCCAGGTGGAAACATAAACCGATTTTCCATATCACGCCACGGGAGCAAGGAGAGTGAGACATTCACAGGCCGGGGAAGCATCGCCTCCCGGATAATAAGATAAGGCCAATAAAGGAAAAATGACGCATAGCGGTCCGATCTTCTTCCGATCTTTTTTTATTTTTTTTATTGTATACGCTTATTTCCGGAGATTAAGGCACGAAACACGATCGTCCCAATCTGGGCTTTCAATCGAGTCCTCGGTAATCTCCACAAACGACCTCGCTGATCCTGTCGGGCGTCCCGAAGAACAAAGAGAGTGGCTCATCATTTACGCCTCCAGACAACTTAAGGCATCCGAGGCGTTCGTGACAAAGAAAGCTTAGCGTTGTAACTCATCGCGTCGCTTAGAGAAGGATTACTTCCGGATTAGAAGGACTCAAAACACCAGTACGTATTTGAAAAAGAAATATATAATAATAGGGGCAAGGAGTTCGAAACTTCTATATATAATTATAAAAAAGAAGGCATTTAAAAACCTTTTTTTGTGAAACACCACTTTCGCTGTCTTCTATAGTTGAGACCGTTGCCTCGCCGCAGCGTATGCTCAGTGTCGTCATCCTCTTGATGTCTGCCGAGAGCGATGTCTTTGGCGATGTGAAACGCACGTCGAGGAAGAGTTGTGGAAGCTTTGAGGAAGCTCGTTGTGTGTATGTTTAAACAGCTGGAAGTTAGTCCAGCCCCAACAGGCGTCTGGTGTATCTACTGTAGATGATACATTTATTCAGTGTACTGCCACTGCTCGCCTGGGTTCTTTATCGTGCACCACGCAGTAGTGACATACGACCTCACGGCCGTACGTTGCTCATTCGGGTCGAAACGGGCTGGGGTTATCATTTAACCCACGATCCATCCATGACAGCCCCGGCGTACACAGATGTGGCGGACATTGGATGCCTCGTATTACTCTAAGTCGCGACGCTGAATAGCATGGATACACACCTTTTTTCTTTTATCCATTGCTTGCTTTGGGACATGTGCCGATTTTGTTATGGTCACGCAGCAGGTAAAGACCCAACAACCACACTTCTGAAATGGAATTCAGGGAGGACACCGAGCGCACACTCCTTGCCCTGATACTTTATTTACGGGTAGGGCTAACCTCACCTCCGTGTCTTTCTCTGTGGTGAAAGACACGGAGGTGCCTAGGTACAGTAAGACTGAGGGAAATTTCATTCTGAACCACAGTCGGACGACTGTGGTAAAGAATGGTATTTCCATTCTTTCGAATCTTGTCAATCTCTCAGTTGAATCTTGCGATAAAGAATTCTGCGGCTTTGTGAATAGGAGACCGAGTAAACAATTCATTTAGCAGAACTACACGTTTTTGTGCGTTTACATTATATAGAACCGTACACGAGATCATGATGCATGTAGAGTATAGTGCCAAAACAGGTGCCATCCAGAGTGATTTATAACTCAGCGCTAACTACGGTGTTGGACGTCAGATTTTGCCTTTTTGTGACCATGTGAATTTTCGTATGCTACAGGCGACAGGTTTCATGAAATTGCTGCTCAGTAGTGTGTATTCGAAATTCAAATTAAGCTTGCCCGTTATCTCCGCTACACCCTCAATCTTGTTGCCAGCAATCGAGGGTAAGACACAATGAACAAAAGTATCTCGAACTCTTTAATTTCCTTATTGAAACAGCTATTAACCGCGAAGGTCTGTTATAGAGGCACCTCCGGGGTAATAAAGTGAAAAGACGAGTTATTTTACACGTCATTGTCATGTTAATACCAACATCTAGAGCAGAGTAGCTCGTATACCTTGCACAAACCAAAATATTGCACTTCACAGGCCAAGGATAATACAACCCCTCATGATTATCGATAAAAGAATTGCCAGCTAACAAAAACTCAAGTAGAAAAGTAAAAAGCGCCGTTTCTTTTGTGTGCACGCTTTTAACACAGATGCACTCAAAGAGAACACCGAATATAATAAAACTTCAGGTCAATGAAAGCTTCTATAATTCACCTTTTTGGAACCGAATCTTCGTGCCGCTGCCAGCAGCTGTCATGCTCTCGACCCAAATAGAATCGAATAAACCTGGAAATAAGAGAGAAACTCGCTCCAAGCGACGTCCTCCTCCCAGGAAAGTCGGGAGCTCCCAAAGCGACAGAGTTTTCGAAGGCGAGAAGAAAAAAAAATCGAAGACCCACACACAGATACACACCCACACAACACGACAAGAAAACCTCTCAAGGTGGGGGCATAGCGGAGAGTACAAGGGAGCAGAAGACGAATCATGTCTGCCAGCATTCTGACGCGAGCCACGCTTGGCGCCCTGCACTTCGTCCTTGCTCATGGTCGAGACGGTTCCTGTCCATCGGAGTTCTCGTGCACTATACATCAAGCAGACAAATGTAGTCGCTGCCATTACGTCGCGTCCTAAGAGATGCATCTCCGGTACGCGCGACGCGCACCGACGGTGGCCGGCTCCTTACAACGGCATAACAGACGGAAAGCGCAACAAGAGATACGATCGGTAGCGCAGAAACTAAAAAAAAATAAAAAAAGGAAATATTAACGTGTGCTAGTTGGAAAACGTGGAGGGGGGTGAGGGAAATGGGGGGGGGGGGGTTGGAAAGAAGCTGTAGGTTTTGAAAAATGCGGCCCTATTGTCAGGGTTCAGCTGCTCAATTCTGGTTCCCGGCTCCACTGGGAACGGCCTGCCGACTGGCTCTTTTCGCCGGGGGAAACGAAAGTGCTCGAGGTGGCCGCAGCTAATAGTATTGAGCCTGGTGGCGCTGGATAACGGTCACATGCAGTGAAAGTCACTGGATCCTGGGAGAATAGCGCCACTGCTTCCCTGGCTGCTAGCCGGACACAAACAGGTGCTAACGTACAGATGACCAAACCTCGCAAAGGTGATTGGCTGATTAGTCTCAGTTACCATGGCAATCGCCATTGTGGTCCATTCAAATCTTCGAAGAGGGTTGTTCTGAATCAGTCGCCTCAAGATCGCTATCGGAGCATCATCGCACTGAAAGCGTTCCTCGCCGTAACCGTCTCTGGTGGTGTGCTTGCAATCAACTTATCAATTATGCTCTTCTCCAAACATTTTTGTTTTACAATGGTATTGTTGTTTTTGCAAATTTAAAGACAGGAAAAAAGTTTTCCAATGACGCCAAGCACCGACGCAGCGTGTGGTGGCGGTGTGAAGACGTGCGCCTGTTTTCGCCGGTGTCCGGATAAAAAAATCTTGGTATTCCGGAAATGCATCTATGAAGCAACCTGTCACCGAAAATTTGGATCGGCTCTCCAAGAATGGAGAGGGCGAGGAGACACCGCTAATTCCATGAACCAAAATGGCGACCACATGGGGAGCTTAGCGTTACTTTCCCACGATCCAGGGAATTTAGTCACAGTTAAAGGCCCTTGCTAATATGCATACATCGAGAGGCTTAATAAAAAATATACATAGTCACAGTGGCTGGCGGCTAATGAGCCGAAGCGGCCCGAGGCCCGAGCAACGCAAAAGCATTGCTCGTGACAACACTGTACTCGTGACTGAAGCCCCTTGATGTGGTGGTTTTACACGTAGCGTCAAATGCGCCAAAGCACGGCACCCATGCCTCGTGCCGCCGAAGGAAATGGCCGCGCAGCACTGAAATGAGGGAGAGAAAGAGAGATAATGAGCATTTATTCAAAAGAAAACAGCGAAGTCAGCCAGCGCTTTGGGCCGGCTTGCTACGCTGTGAAAGAGGATGGAAAAAGAAAAAAAAGAGGTAGAATAGACGAAGGATTGAGTCAAGACAATCCACTTTCCAAAGACGTTGCCATGCCGACAATTATCGCGTCCATTTAGGCTTAGGAATGGCCAGAATCGAAAGGCTGTCTGAAAAGTGCGGCGAGGTCATTGCTCATGCTTTGCGATTTCAGTGAGGTAAGGCAAAGCGAAAGTCTGTATACTGCACCATTCATTGCTGACTAACGCGCTCGATATTGCAGCGACTACGACATATTATCTCCAAAGCGAGCGGCGCTCGATCGCTCGCAGGGGCACCGCCATGTTTCCCCGCCGTCCTTACTGGGCCGGTCACGTGACCTAAAATTCCCTTTCGTTGGGAAATGCGCTTAACTTTTAACCGCGGTTATAGTTAACCGTCTTCAAGCGAACGGGCCCAGGAAGTTAGTCTGCCAGAAACATGGCGAGATAAGCAATTTAGCCAGTGCAGTACGACTGCTAGCCTGAGGTCTTCAACCTGCACCGCGCAGTAGGGATACACGACCGGCATGCCGGTACGATGCTCATCCAGATCGAAACAAGCAGGGCTGGGGATTGAGCCCAGCATCCCTGGGTTCTGCAGCGCGAGCTTTTCGCTCCACGTGCTCCGAGCTGGTATGCTCTAGCCCACTCGGCCACCGATGCTCCTAGCCCATCGTCGTGGCCATGGCTGCCGTCTGCGATGTTCTGTTGTCTCCAACCCCAAAAGCGATTGCGCTCTGGGGAAAGGACTGGATAGTATGGAAATATATGTCGGGAAGTGCGTATATTCACAGTTTGGAATTTTAGCATTAAGGAAAAATAATAGGTAAATTCGACAAAAAAAAATAAAAGCTATCTTTTATTTCGCTGTTTAAATATACTAGGGTTCCTGGAGAAACTGCACTCCAAATGGCGCTCTGGGATGAGCGCTAAAAGCTTTCGAGCTCACCACGGCGTAGCTCCGTACACTTAACACCTGCCGCAAGTCGCGGCTTCGACTGCATTCAAGTTGATCGAAAAGCAATATTTCTGCCCGTGAAACATTGTTTCAAACTGAGCGAATATTCCTTCTACAGAGATTAAGTCAAGACGACAATTGCATTCGCACGCGAACAGCACAAATAGAAAACAAATACTACAACAGAAAAACTGGCTACGACGTGCCGTGCGGGGAAGCAAACACATGGCTTGGAACAACAGTGGAACGGTTTGTTTTATTGGCTTTCAAATAATTACGGCATGAGCGTTTACTTTTCACTAAGAGATTCATCCCCTGAGCCGTTCAAAATACTCTAAGAATTATGACATTACTGAAAAAACAAAAACATGCAGGGAATATTATATATTGCTTAGGTGGTCACCGAGAAAGTCCGTAGCTTCAAAACGACGAGTATAAAAGGCGGAAATGCAGAGCTCGGAA
>JAZHYW010037614.1:0-11393 GCA_037355805.1 Ixodes ricinus
AACAATCATAAAAACATACAACTGACTCTTTAACTGCAATTCATCGATCATGTCTTTTGCATAGCAGTATTCATAGTTTTTCAAAGTCCCGAATGTTGCAAGGCATTCGACCTTGCATTGAGCCCTGTGACGTTTTGTGTTCTGTTCAAAAATAGGGCAGGGATGATATGGCCGAATTATTAAAAGCCGAGCTTGAGTGTGGTTCATTTACACTTGAAAGAATAAATGCATGAAACGGAAATGGTGCACAAACACGACATCTTTCAACTAAAAGTAAAGCACGATAAACAAGAACCGTCCCAATACTTGGACAAAACTTGGAAGAAAGGGAAGGTTGTTGAAAGGATAGGAAATATCTGATATTTTTTATTTCCATTTGTTTCCTTCTTCTGGCATTTCTATTTTCTTCAAGAATTGTCCTTCTTGCTCAACGATTTGATAATGCTTTTGGGCGTGGTTTATATACATTTTTGTTCGTTGCTAGTTGAAATATCTGCTCTGGCACGTTTTATGTGCTTATTCTTTCGTGTGTAAGTGATATGGCCGAAGGCTGATCATAAAATACGTTTCCGATTTGTAATTATGTTTGTGTTACGGTAAACAACGGCTGAAGTGTTGTGAATAGTCTACAATAAATATTATATGTGATTTAGTTTATGAAGTTACTTCAAAGGGAATTAATTTTGTCGAAACAATATATGCCACATATGTCAAGGCTTGTTTCGTAATAAAACAGGGCTGCATTCACAGTGAAAGCATAAATTAAATGAATATTTCTGCACTCAGTACACCTTATTATATTTAGTGCATAAACTTTGTAATTGGGACGTCTATTTGGCATGTAAATATGCATTATTTTTATCTCGTCATGAGTTCTCAAACTTTCTTTGACCACATGAAAAACTGACAGTATACGCGTCGGGGTGGTTCCCTTGTAACGTTGATTCAATACTCACTAAGTGGTGTCTGACATTCTTAAAATTAGAATATGCCCTCTTCGCACAATGTTGTCGCATTTATTGTGCTCCCAGGCAGTTCTTGTGGTATTTGTGGGTGTTTCTCTCCTGATTTGACCAGAAAGCAATCTTCTTTTAACGTTCTGGAAGCAACGAAAAAGCGGAGGTTAGTTACGAAAGTGCCACCACCTTTTATCGTGTTCCTTAAAATGGCAAGATAATTCAAAGTGTTTTCACGTCAACTAAAGGAGACACGCTGTTTTTTCATGAGTCGCTCTAAATTGTTTTAACGTGTTTGAAGGCGTAACTGCAAGCAGCAAATTTATTCAAGCATGGCTACTTTTTTTCCTGCAGTCACATATTTAGATATGACAAATATACACACATTTTAAACTACGTCATTACTTCTAAAAGCACTCAATACAACAACGAACCATGCTACCGTTTTTGTTTTGCATGTTGTGCTGTTACTACTGGCAAAGTCGTGGTGCATGTTTTTACAATCACTATAATTTGTCAAAAGCACTTATCGAAAAAGAAAATCTCCAGAATTACTGGCTGCTGGCTTGGAGGGTGCGGTCAAAATTTTATGGAATTGCTGCACGGCACAAATTCAATGCACATCGTTTGAAGTCCACGAACAATGCGATCGACGAGTCCATTTGACGCTGTCGTCAAGTGATAGTGATCTGTTTCTACCATGGAACGCCTGCATATCAAGTTGAATCTGACGCCATGGATATTCAACGTTAAATATTGTGTGTGTGTGTGAATGCATAGAAACCACACAAGTTGATCAGGATGGAGGCGAATCTGCTGTTCATTTTCACTTTTATGTTGTTCGTTGGATTCAAGTACACAGGGGCGGTACCGCCAAATGCGTAGGATTTATTCTGCTCCCGCTATTAGCGACCGACTGGCTCTCGTGGCGCTCAAGCGCCTTGGCTCTCTGATTCTGCGGCCCGTGTGCCCTAATCGTCCTTTCTGTGCACTGCACGATTCATACCGACACGATATATTACACTATAAAACTCAATAATTAAACCCAGGCGGTACTTATGTCTTTGACATCTCGCATATATAGTGCGAAAATTAGTCGAATCTTCAGGGTTCTTATTTAAACATCCCAAAATTGTTCTTACCAGCGTGCACTGGAGAAATATTCAAGCGTCATTGACATTAACGACCCCACGTAGGCGGTTGCAATGATCCCGAATAAAATATTATCTCCAGCGGAGAGTACAGAGAGATGAAACAAACATTTACCCCCGAGTCGCACTTTTAGTTGGAATCAAATTTGATCACTTGCACGCGCTGGTTACAAGATAATTTTGCTTCGAGGTCAACAGTACAATATACTCATTTTGTAAGCTACCACTGCGAAGAAGCACAAAGGATAGGGTAGGTTATCCTCGCCGGAATATGATTGGCGGCCAAAAGGCGTTAGAAAGAAGAGTGTGTATGTGTGGGGGTGGGAAGGGCGGGGGAAGGCTGGCCCGCATTTAGCATTCTCACTCCTATAGCGCCATCTGAATTGCGCTTGACGGCGAAAATATGTTAAGCTTCGTGGAAAGTGAGTTTCTGTGTCACTTGCAAACGAAGCAACTTGTGGAGCTATGCTGAGCGCACGGCAGTTAATAGCAGTACAGTGGGCATTAAAATAGGTTAGCACTAGTAACCCGTACGAAAACGTCAGGTACGGCCCTGATATATTTTATATACGGTCATATATGACAATGCAGTGGTAGATATTTGGCCATATTCCGCCTTATATGGGAGCAGATACGGCCATATTCCGCCAAATAATTGGGCAGATATTGCCAGATCAGGCCATATAAGTGCGTAAATACGGCCATATATCGCCCTATATGCGTAAACATAGCCCCTGATAATGATATATGACCTGTTTCGGTCGGGCAAGCAATAAGTCATATGTGCTCGCCAAGACACTAGCTGATTGATCTATATTGCATAAGTCTCATGTAATTGATTAACCATTGTTAACATCCTCAAAGTGAAGTTATTCCAGGTATTTGGACCAATTAAACAATTGCGCATTTCGAAGGTTGAAAGATGAATGAAATTTGGTTGTATCTTGACGTGTGACGATGTGACGAAGTGCATAAGATCGGAAAGCGAGTTATTGAAATATTTGATTTTAGATCGCAGCTCTTAGGCGCCCGTTCCCAAGTTAAGCGGTGTCGGTGTCGCCATCGGTGTAACCGTCCGCTAAATTTAGCGAGAAAATGAATTGGTATGTATTTTCACGTGACGTCAATTTTCCCGCCAAATCTAGCAGTAAACCACTTGTTCATGTTTCCCTGCTAAATTGAGTAGGGAAATACGAACCGTTGGCTTACTGAAGATACAAGACGCTACTCGTCGCCTCCCGAATCCTTTTCCTTCAAACGGCTGCGAAGCCGTTGCGCCAAGAGTACCCTACGCAGCATCTTTCAAAAACCGCTCGCGCAGCATCGCATCCTTTCTTTGCAAGCGTCGGCGATTCGTCGTGTGTTGAAGTCGGAAGATGTGCTGTCCGTGGTGTCTTTTTGTGCAACAATTTTGTAAAAAGATTTGAAATTTAAAAACGCGGACCTAACAGTGTACACATAATTTAAAATTTATTGGTAAAAATATATATACGAGTTTATTTATTTATTTATTTGTGGACATCGTGCGCAAAAAAGTCGCGTTTATTTTTTTCATTTAAAGTTATAATGTTGGTTATACAGCGTAAAACATTATCTTCGAACCCGCATCGTTTTGGGTCCCCTTGGAGCTGGACAGCTTCTTGGAAGTTCAAAAACTGGACTTTATAGAGCTGTATGTTCACCGGTATTGAAAACAGAGTAGACGCTATGCATGTTTTAGGCCAATCGTGTCTCCGGTTAGGTCACGTGACTACAGTTTAGAAGCTGATTATAATGCAGAACACGGCACTTGCCTGGAGCCCAAGGCCACACAGCATTCACTGCACTCTCAACCTTCGGTACCAGCGACAAAATCGCCTGTTGTAGTCGTTGATGCCTCATAAGATAAGCGTTTTGTTTGTCCACTCCCGGCCTGGCCATTCTTCTGCTTTTCTTCCTCAGCCGAAAGGGGGTAGAAGGTGTGGTCACTGGTTTTACAGAGACGGTGACAATATCGGAATGCGTTCGGCCGGATCTAGTTTGGCGTGTATTAGGCCTGCGTGGCTGCTGCAGATTTGCTCGCTTCTGCGAGCGATTTCTTGAAAGGCCCAATAATTTTGTGATGCGTTTAGTGTCTCGGTTCTACAAACGACAGTTTGTGCTACATCGTGTTGAATCTTCACGGACACCTTTCTCTCGTTTTTGTGTTTGAGTGGTGGTTCAGCCATGGCCGTGTCGACATCTATCTCGGATTACACCTTTCAAGTCCCGTCTCGTCAACGTGGGTGCGCTGCAACGTACTTCGCGAAAATTGATCGTTTTCCTAAACGTACTCTTCCAGATTACCTCGAGAATTAAGCCGTGTCTATCTCCTGGCAGCCGGGAGAATAATTGTGCAGAATGTTTCGGCATTGGTGCGATTGCGCTAAAAGCAGAAAGTTTTGATATGCCACCGACAAAGTTTTGACGTGTCGCCAGAAAACGACAAAAACAACAAAGAATAT
The DNA here is from genome assembly GCA_037355805.1 of Ixodes ricinus. Classification (NCBI taxonomy): domain Eukaryota; kingdom Metazoa; phylum Arthropoda; class Arachnida; order Ixodida; family Ixodidae; genus Ixodes; species Ixodes ricinus. The sequence goes on from JAZHYW010037614.1 coordinate 4,591, forward strand.
TAATTACGCGTTCTAAAATTTGACGAGCGGCTTTACGAGTCGCTTGTAGAAAGATTGTTACGATTTTGCGAAATACTGGTAAACAACGCTAGGTTACCGTCATAATCTAAACCCTGAGATATAGGATATATCAAATAACGTACAACTCTCATTGATTCAGGGTTTATATTATGATGTTTCCCAACCGGATTGCCTACGATACTTTCGCTCCTTGCAAAGGTTACCGTCTCGCGGACGGCACAAAGCGGTCCCCTGACGGCGGCGTCATGACGATCTTGCACACGGGGCCGCCGCCGACCGATCGCCGTCTGACCGGCTCGCGGCGCGACACTCGCCCGTACTTCGCCGGAGCCCTGAAGGTGCGCTCGAAGCGGGAAACGGCGTTATGTAACGAAAGACAAAGGGCATCTACACCACGAATGGGCAAAAGCCGAAGCAAAGGTGTGCGCGAACGTAAACAACGGCAGAATAGGTGCAGTTGCTCACCGCTATGAGATGCGTGCCGCAAACTTGGTAATCCGCGGGCGTATCCCTCTCCTGCCGCTCGTACTTTGTCGTAACTTGACGGACACTCTGCTCAGCTGTTCATGCCGACGAAACGAACGGACGATCCTCGGGATACTGGGTAATTGCTACAGCCGAGCGCGGCACAGCTTACCATTGCTCTCGCTATGCAGGGTCGAAGAGTCAACCACCAGCATGGTGGATACCAGTGTTCGACGTCATGATGTGACGTACGTGCAAGGCCTGGATAACGAGTGTGCTTTTTTTTTTCTGCAGATTTGTTTTAAAAAAAGCCGTGAAAGCTACACTTATGTGGTTTGTGCAAGTGAGTTATACACCCAGGGGACATAACGTAGTTTACAATCTTCGCGATAAGTCGGCTAATTCAATAAAATTTACTAATTACCCTTTAATTAGTGAAAATAGACATTTGGTTCTCAACAGAAACCCGCTGAGCGTCGTCCGAAACCCCTAAATCAGTAATGTTTATAAATACTTTTGAGCGCGCCCGAAGCGCAGTAGTGCGCTGAAGTTACTCACTCGTGGATTAGGTGCAAAACTGGGGCTAGATAAGAGACGGGAAAATTGCGCGCGCGCCTGACCGAAACCGCTAGCCTTGCACCTGCTTTACGAGTGGCAATATTAGTGCACTATTACGCTTCTCATGCGCTAAATGTCTTTGCGAAAACGACTGATTTAAGGATTTCTGGACGACGCTCAGCAAGTTTCCAATTGCCCTATATGTCTATTTTCGCTAATTGAAAAAGTTAAGTAGAGAATTTCAAATAATTAGCCGGCTTATCGCAAATTGTCGACGCGCATAATGTCCCCGGCGTGCAACTGGCGACGAAAACCGCATAAGTGCAGCACTCAGCGGCATTTTACAAACAAATCGGCGATAAAGGCGCTTGCCCTGTATATAAAGGTTGCCTGATCTGATCGGGACATATCTGGCCTGATATGTGGAGATATATATACCACTACTTGGCGGATCCCAGATATAGATATATAAAAAATTGAGGCAGATCTGGCTAGATAAGGCTTATATAAACTGATGTGCTTGATATGGCCAGATATGCCCAATTTTGCTATACCGCATGTCTGTTTTCTTATATCAGTCCAGATGTGCCATTTCGGTAATGGTATACATAGCCGGGTGTATGAAATCGCCGTAATCAACATTGCAAGTTAGCAAACAACGATTGTTGTGCAGAAAAAAATTGGCACCTACCAGTCATTTGCGCTTTACCTCTGCGCCACTGCAAACACGGTTTATTTCCTTACGGGCATGGCAATCTCTCGCTTTTTCGGTGCTGAATTTACGTGCAAATTCTGGTAGTGACCAGTCCTTACCGTATCAGTGTTGCCTTATCTAACCTAATGGAACTTTGCCTATTCATTACCTGCAATGTTAGGCAGGATGCTTTCAAACACTATGTTCCAAAAGAGTTATTGTTTCTGTTTTACAGAGGTTTCTGAAAGTATAGCATTTCTTTTAAAATGAGTAAAATTGTTCTAATCCCTCTAGTTTACATTCAAGCTAGTTCGCACATGCAGCTCAGCGTTATATCAACCCGAAGTGCAGCGTTGATTCAGAGCTGATATGAGCGCAACTTATAACTGATGCAACACTGTATGAGCGCTGTGTCACTAATATACAAATATCACGCGAAGTGAGGGTGACGTCAAAAAGATCAGCTCTAATATTAGAGCTTACTATAGCGCTAAAGTAGCGCTGTAAAGCTTCTGTGAACACGCCTTTACCAACCTGAAATAGTAACATATTGACTCTGCAATTACGCTTTGCGTGTTTGCGCCATCACTTTGATGCGTTATTTAAGACATGGTCGCAGCTATAGTTAAAACTACCGAGCCTGAAAAACCATTTCATAAAAAATACTTTCCTTTGAATTTTTTATTTATATATTTTATATATAGTTGTATTCATATGTGTTACAAATTTTACACTTCCACTTGGTTCTTCAATGCCTAAGCTATGGCGGTTTTCGAATAAATATACTACGTGTTTAGACCAAGACGTTCAGACATCACTACATAAGGGCAATTTAAAAAAAACTTCTTGCGGGAACAAACGTGCACATTTTTTGTGTATATTGTGTTATGTTCAGCTGGTAATTCCAATAATTAAGGAACCAATCCTTTCGTCAACTTCAACCGTCTACAAACTGCCAACCACGGAGGATTCTGACGCTATTGCTGAAAACATAGTATTAGCTTAAAAAAAAAAACTTATGTAAGTAACACTCATGAACTTTTAAGAGGTACAAAATAAAACGTTAGGTTTTATGTTAGTAACCCGACTGCAGAAACGGCAGGATTGGATTCTGCACGGCCCCAACACCGTTGTGAATACGAATCCTGTAATGGATCGGAACACAAAAGTAACTTCTCTAAGCAGGCACTTTTAGTAATAACTTATTTCAATTGTTCTTATTGTACGCAAGCCCAAACATTTGCATGAATAGTTGAGAGGTGATTCGTCGATCGTCCATGCCTGCTGGTTCAGCAAACTCCAAAATTGTCACGCTAAGCCAGCTTCGGCCTGCTGGCTGCTTTTTACTGCGGTGTAGCCTCCGCGGCTGATAGAAAAGTTTGGAAACCTGCATTACACTGAGCGTGTTCCGGTAACACTCAGGCTCCGTAATATGCTTTAGCATGACACTTCCAACAAAATCACGTGATACTCACCTCCTTTGAGGAACAATTGCGCACATGCGCTGCGTGCCTCGGTCACCTCATGTTGGCAGGGACCTCTGGCGCAAAGATGCGCTTCGATTAAAAAATGAAATGCGGAACTCAGTCAAAATTTAACGATTGTTAATAGAATTACGCAAAATGCTAGCAACATGCAGTTTGTAGCATTCTAAAGTTAGTTGATTTTGTGTGTTTTCATGATTAATAGGTTTCTAATTGAAAACAGATGTTTCGCTTTTAGAAACTAAAGCGCTTTAGTACGTTTTAGAAGTATTTCGTTAATTAGTATGTATTTGTAATCTAATGCAAAATCGGCCGATGCGTAACAGTATCTGTTCCCAAAAAGTTGCTCTTTGTTCTCAACAACCCCTGCTTTTTAAGGCTCTTGAAAGTGAAGTCTTTGAAACTCATCTGCTAAACGCTTATGGCAGCAGTCGATTAGCGAGAATCAATATTGAGCCAGCTGTTAGCCTACTTACTCCGACGCATAATCGTAACGTCAGAAATCGAACAGCGAGAAAAGTGCGCCTGCCATTTCTGCCACCATTCGTCGGAGCCATCGAGCACCCAGCCTGTGAAACCGTACACACGAGGTCCACGTATTCATGGGAGTCGGGCCAATGCGGACTGCACCGTCATGAGGCATACCCAACCTGCACAGATGTGGGGAAATATTTGAATTAGTCATGCCTTGTCAGCTGAAAAGCAGGCATCCAACGCCAACTATCTCCTCACCAACTCGTCATGAGTTCCTACACACATGGTCAACCTCAGCAAGATACGAAAGCATTTGACAGTGATTCACATTTATAAAAGATGGTTCCAGAAATCTAATAAATTAATTTTTGAACTTTAGTCGTAGGTATGGCAACATCTTTAACTAGTGTTGCTAGTAAACTTATGAGGCATATTGCATTGGTATGCTTATAACATTATTTTACTGTAAACCAGCACGGTTCCCAAGATCATACTCCTGCTAAACGCGGTTTCAGAGTTCTACTAGCTGATGGTCATGTGAATCTATTACATTGGACGGAATGAGACTCGTACTTCGTATTTATTAATTTAAAAAAATGGAGCCCTGGGTGTTAGACTCTATCGCCAAGTCCCATGCTATAAATAAGATCGCTATGTACCATTTGGGACACCTAAGAACTTATGAGGTGTGAATGCGAAATTATGAATGTCGCCTTTTCTGCTCCCCTTCAGTTAGTCTGCGGTGTACTGGCGATGCACGGCCATGTTTGCAGAGGTTGCGGCACGACGACGAGATATATGCCGCAGATTGCCACCACCTTCCACTCGGCGCCGAGAGGATAGCGGCCGCCGCTGCACACAATGCCCCTAGAAGGCAAAGGCCTGCGCATGACATTCTCGTTTGTATGATCACTCGGCCACGCCCTAGCGACCGACAGGCTGAAGCAAGACGAGTAGGTGAGCCACGATGCAGGCCGCGAGTGCTGGAGCGCAAGAAGTTGGCGTGAAGCTGATAAAAAGCTGACCAGCGAGTCTTCCGCAGTTCATTTGCCACTCTGCATGCGACATCATCAAGATTGCCGGTCTTAGCAGACTACTAATGGGAGTTTGTTCTGTAGACACTGAAGTAGGGGAGGACGACGAAGCGCTTCACTCTGCAAGACTTGCGCCGCTTTTTCTGACCTCCGCCGGGAGCTATTCGCAGCGCCCAAATTAAGGGGCCTTCGTGCGTGAAAGGGCCGGTTAAAAACGGAAGTTCGGGCGAGTTAGCAGGCTTGCGACGCACGAGGACACAGCAGCACCCGCCCAACAAACACTAGGACAACGTTCACAGTCACACCAAAAAGAAAGAAAGGGACACTTGCACTGGCGCTTTGACTTCAACTCTTTGCATATTCACTGCCTTTTTCTCTTCTTTCACGTCTAATGCCATAACCTGGTAACCTCATCTTTCTTCTTTCCTCTGCTGAGGGTTAACTGTAGCAAGGTTCGAGGCTTGAAATTGAAAATTAAGAGTACCAAAAGTACTGCAGATCAATATTGATGCAAAGCTAAGTAATCCAGCTCTTTTTGCGACAGCGCTATAGATGGCTTGCTAATACACCCGCCGTCTTGCCTGGCAATGTTTCTCCGCTTCTATTATTTCCCTTGTGAGCTGACTGTGCCACATCGCCATCATTTTTCTCGATGGCCTCAAGAAAATAACAAACAAAGTATAGCACGGACGTTATTTTCTCCGCTCCGAACAAGCTGCTACAGCCTGTGCAAGAGGGTAAACACTCCTTCAAGGACACCGACGTCCTGCACAACGAATCACAGAAATAAGTTCGTTCGATGTACTGAAAATGTGGTCTACTCCTTCCCCTGTCCTGTGGAAGAACATATATCGGACAGACGGGTAGGTGTTTAAACCACCGCCTTAGAGAACACAACTTGGCCGCCATCAACAAGAACTCTGGACATGTTGGCATACACATTCGGGACTGTGGGTGCACAGCGGAACTTGACAAGTGTGTGGTGTTGGCAAGGAGCCGAGACCAGCTCACAAGGAAATAATAGAAGCGGAGAACATTGCCAGGCAAAACGGCAGGTGTATTATGCAATCCATCTATAGCGCTGTCACAAAAAGAGCTGGATTACTTAGCTTTGCATCATTGATCTACAGTAATTTTTAATTTTAATTTTAATTTTCAATTTTCTAGCCTAAAACCTTTACAGTTAACCTTCAGCAAAGAAAAGAAAAAGATGAGGCCTAGGTTATGCATTAGACGTGAAAGAAGAGAAAAAGGCGGGAATATACAAAGAGTTGAAGTCAGCGCTGTGTAAGTGTCCCTTTCTTTCTTTTGGTGTGACTGTGAACGTTGTCCTAGTGTTTGTTACGGGTGCGCTGTGTCCTCGTGCGTCATGAACTACCAACTCGCCCGAACTTCCGTTTTAACCAGCTTCATTTCTAGTACATCGGGCCCTTTTAGACATCATCCCTTGGACCGTAACGGCCTTGTCACCTTAATCGCCATATGTGTTTGCCAAGCAAGATCCTTTGGGTACTGCATACGAGTAAAGATGTTGCCCCCTGAGGTCATGGCCCTCTTCGGAGGCTTCCTACCATCCGTAGGGCACGGGAAGAGAATTTGTAAAATACTCCAGGCCGAGTGGCATAGGCAGGCACGGCACTATCGAAATAGCCTGTTCTCACTACTGCATGAAGACACCACTCTTTCTTCTAGCAGAAGAATATGGCAAACTTACGCCTCATTAACGGAATGTACGACTGAACATCTATGGAAACTCACGTTAAGGCATCTCCGGACCACCAGACCCAAGAAAGAAACGACTTCAAGTAACCCAGTACACACGATAGGGGACATTGATATACCAAGTTCTGTGAGGCACGTTCTAAGCTTGGGCCCCAAGTTTGCAGTGGAACCCAAGAAGACGGCACCGGAGCTACTCTCCATCATTAGGCAAGTGTCACGACGAGCTCCAGAGACCGAGATAGATCGATGCACCTCCGAGGGAGTGGACCTGCTTGTTCACATAAATATCAGCGTAACTCTGCCTACTGGGTTATTATAGCATAAGGCTACGTAAATTGAACGAAGCACAAT
>JAZHYW010037617.1:0-12298 GCA_037355805.1 Ixodes ricinus
GTACTTCGTTCAGTTACATTATTGCTCGCTCCAGTCAGGTTTGAGCGAACGATGGGCACGCTATGCGCGGTCTGACGTGGAGCGTCTGCTTGCGCTACGTTGACGACGTAGTCATTTTCTCCCCTTCCTTCGAAGAGCACATGTCCAGACTGAATATTCCTTGACTGTTTCTGCACCGCTGGCTTTTAGATGAATTCCAAGAAGTGTACTTTCACTGTCCAGCATTTCACTCGGTCAGTGCCGCCAGAATCCATCCAGACCCCGACAAACTTCGTGCCGTCATTGAATTTCTTGTACCAAACAAACTCAAGGACATTCTGACTTTGTTTTATGATTATGCACTTACCGTAGAATACACGCGCATCCGCCCATACCACACTAAGCGCCCATTCCCAAATTGGTAAGATCTGAGAAAGTATGCACACTACATTTAAAAGTAAAATTGATGACCGGACAAGCGCCCATCCCCCATTTTTCGCGATTATCTCTAAATCTTGAGTGGGCGCTTGCCCGGTATTTTACGGTACTTTTTTAAATTTATTCCTGGATTTTTTGATTTATTTTAAAAACAGCCACGAAAGGTAAATTAATGCAGTCTGTGCAGGTGAGTTAAACGGCCAGACAACAGATACCAACGTCGCATACACCTAGGGTTCCGTGTTTTTGGATGAATCCGAAAAAATCGGAAAAAACACTCGCCAGTAAATTTTTTGTTATTTTGAATTTATCCTAAAAACTCATGAGAGTTTCAAGGTGACAACGACAAAATGGAAAGCAAAAAAAGAGAGGGTGTTTTAAAAATAAACTTTGTGAGCGCATAGGGTCCTGAGGAGATGCCCCTTAAGTTTCCTTCGAAGTCTCGAACTACCGACAAAAGGGGTTTGCCTTTTCTGTCAAGGTTCCTTCAGATCAACGGGTCATGGTACCCAAACTTCATTTTGTTCATGAACTTTGAAAAATTTGGATAACATAGTAAAATAAACTCTAATTTCAAAGAATTAGGCATCTAACAAAGATAAACTGACCCCGAATTTCAGCGAAAAATAAACTCCAGTGAACACGAGTCCTACGTATACCATGTACCAGTGTCACGTCACTTCACAGTCTGCAGGCCTCCGAACCTTTCTGACGGTTGTAAGCTTTCCAGGCTGCTCCTTTCTAAGTTACATCATCGCATTTTAACCGAAAATGAAGGGTGCTACATGCATTGTTGACCGATTTTTCGGACGCCGATAATTCAGACTTGTTCAATATTTCGGACCTAAAGGAGGAACCGTGACCTACCCAATAGAAATAGTGCATATTCACGACCAATGTTTCGGACAGCTTGAAGTCTGAAAGTTCGATTTTTCGGACAAAATCGTCTGCGAGCGATCAGCGGGAAACACCACCGAGAAGCGGCCATTTTGGATTCTATGTTGGCTGCACATGGATTGGCTTGGTTTGGCAGCGCTACTTAAATACTGCTAAGTCCTACTGCTAGGTGACGCTGTATGGCTTTTTCTTTTCTCCAGCTGCCGCGTCATTATCATCATCATTGTTGTTTCCATTTTGCTTTGTTCATTCGCCATTGCAGTCGTGGACTTGCGCCTCTCATCTCGATCTCGTCTCGGTGAATCGTGTTTTCGGACTACGCTGGCTTGGACGTCATTGCCCCATCTGTTCTTCCGCCACCGCGATGTGTCGCTAAGAAGCGCAGAAAGTACTCGACCATAACGCTAGAAAAGAAGGCAGCGATTCTCAAGCTAACAGAAAGTTGCCGAACGCAAACGGAGGCATAACCTAAAACAAGGCGCGCAGGCGTAACCTGAAGCAAGGCACTATTTATGGCTTTTTTAAGCCCGCTTAGACGTAATAAAGGCAAGTTTTTTAATCTGCTGATTTTTCGGACTGCTCTATTATTCGGACGTTTTTTCGGTCCCTGCGAAGTCCGAAAAATCGGTCGGCGACTGTATGCTGTAAAGTACCAGAGGAGCGCCCACCTTTCTTTCACTGAAAACTGGGATAATCTGGACATGGGTGCTTGTCCGTTTAAATCGGGCACTTACCGTATAATGTAGAGGATTCCAAAGTTTGAGAAATGTGAATAGTGGGCACTTGATTGAAGTGGGCGCTTTCGTGGTATTTCACAACAAGTCACACTTGTTTTTCCGTCGGTGCGTTTTGTACAATGGCTGCAAGTTCTCTCGTAGTCCCCTTTATGACGACGCGACGTCCCCCCGTTTTCCGGCAGCCAATCAGACGCTGGGCCTGCTGACAGACCTGACCGGCGAATGCCCCTCGGCGCTGGTGGACCTCCTGGAGCTCCAGTGCGGCCTGTCGCCCTCTCGGAAGAGCACGCCCTCTCGGTGCTCCGTCTGCTGTCGGTCCTGGTGGCCCGCCTGGGGCCCCAGCTCCCGCTGCCGCTGGTGGCCGTGGCCTTTGGCCGGCGCTGGTCGCGCAGCCCCCGCGCCAGGATCCAGGGGCGCTGCTGGGGTCCAGCGCGCCATCCTGCGGCTGAAGAGCGTGGCGCTGGTGGAGGAGGCCTACCGCTGCGTCGTGGCGGCGCTGAGCAACGACGCAGAGCCGGGGCCGAGGGCCCTGGCGGCGGCGACGTCGCTGGGGCCGTTGTGCGCGCTCAGCGAGGTGGCCAACGCGCGTCACTCGATCATCGGGGTGAGTTGGCGGTTTCTGGCTCCTAGGGGCCTTCCCCGGGCGGGCGGAGCGGCCGAGTTAATGCGCCAGATGCGTGAACAACGAAACGACCAGTGCGTCAAAATGAAATGATTGTATTCACCGGTCTATAAAGGCTGGTTCGCGCACTTACGACGAGAAATCACACTGGTGTCATCTGTCAGGTAGCCGTAGAACACTCGGCATTTCCGTAGATTTTACATTTTCTCGCGCATCATTCTTTCTCTTTTAGATTGACAAAACTTTTGGCAGTGTTATAAAGGACAATTGCTCTTAGGTAGTACGTACATTTGATTTCGCAAATGACGCAGCACCTTCGCTCTAATGAAACACAGTTCCAGGGTCGCCTTGTAGATGGTGCCAGCGTGTTCTTGTCGTAAGAGATTGCAAGGTTGTAAGCAGACGCAAGTGTGTGAAGGGGCCTTAGGTACGGATACATTCCTGAGCTCGCAGCATGCCTCTCTGCAGATGTGGGCCCTGAAGCCTGCCTTCTTTGACCTGGTGCTGGAGCACCTTGCTCCGCTCGACTCCTGGCTCGGGAAGCACCAGCCGGGGGTCCAGTACGCCCTCCTACACCTGCTGCACTCGCACTGCGAAAGGTGAGTTTCAACACCTTTTTGACACCCCTCATTGTTCCAGTGCACCCTTCTACATCTGCTGCGCTCCCACTGCGAAATATGCCTTTCGACACCTTTTTGACACTCTTCAGTTTTCATTGTGCGCTTCTGCACCTGCCGCACTGCCACTGTGAAATATGTTTTCACATTTTTCTGACACCCCTCATTTTTGCGTCGTGTACGGCTAGGATAGTTATGGCATGTTCCTTCGTATGAAATTTGCAGCAAAGGGGGGAACTGAGAAAAATGCATTCAAACATTAAACTTCTTTACTTTATTACTGCCTCACAATATTTTTAAAATATTTTATATCAATGTAGTAACTATTTGGCATACTGTTATCAAATTTAGTGCAAGGGTGTGTAATTAGCATCCGGCATCCCTAAAATAAGTGTGAGAAAATGCCGTGCAAAGTGTTACGAAACACGCTTTGGAGAATAATGTGTACAAAAGAATGCATAATTGAGAAGAAAGAACAAAGCTCTGAACGTGTTCCACAGGAATCGAACCCACGATTACGAGCCTAGCACTTTATCACTGCACCAAACAGGCAGTGGCGAACACGAATGCCGAATGCCAGACGCCGCTGTTCCAACAGCAAGTAGAGACAGAGCAGCTTGCTTTGCATCTCCCCACTAATCATTCCTACCAGGGATTGGGGCTCTGACGTCCCCGCGTGTTCTCATCTCCTCCTCTTCCTCAGCTTCTATTTGTATACTCAAAGAAAATTTTGAAAGCAAAAAAAGAGGGCAAAGTTTGTTGGGAGACTTAAAGAATGTCGCAGAAACAGATTCTTTGTGTACCAACTCGATCCGTAGAATCGAGGTAATCTTGGTTTTTGCACTTGCTTGCCTCGACGGTTGCCCCGCGGCCTTGTCCTGGAACGTTGTTTCCGTCCGTGACCGTTTTCCCCAGGCATGGCCAGCTTGTGTCCTCGAGCGTCCTGGTCACGGGAGGCGACGTCCTGGGAGTCCCAAGCAGCGGACACCTGTCGCGGATCCTGACCCTCCTGGCTCGTGTCCTGGCTTCAGACGAGATTGCGGACGACGCTCGGTGAGCCAAGCCAATCCGACGGCGGGGTGGGGACCAGTGGCGGAAGCTCGAAATCGAACCATGGAAAATGCTTCCGATGCTCCAGTGCCATGAGAACTATCGATCCAAAGTATACGTACAGGATGCTTCCGGGCACTGTATGGGCGTAAAAGAATTCATATAAATGAGTTAATCAACTGAGTGCAATTACACTTTTCACGGAAGGTGTCTCCTATTTGGTGAGTGTAAGTTTCTAAAAAACAAGGAAAGAAATTTTTTATAATGTTATATACATTCTTTGGATACTTCACGCACTTTTCGTCTATCTATGTATCTATCTATCTGGCTATCTAACCTCTTACGCCGCGGGTCGATAAATAAATAAAAAGACCGGCGCCGGCTGGGATTCGAACCGTTGACCCTTTGATCAGCAGGCAGACGCGCTAACCACAGAGCTATGAAGGCAGTCATTCAACGCACTTAAACGGTTGTTTATATCTTACCATAGACGCGCACAGCGCTGTCACAGCAGCCGGTGCGCAGCCATGCACGAGGGCTCATTCCGCCTTCGTGAGGCTGAGCACGGCCGCTAGCTCACCCTCTCCCGCGCTCGGGAGAGGGTGATGTAGCGGCCGTAGCTCAGCCTCACGAGAGCGGAATGAGCCCTCGTGCATGGAACGCGCGCGCACCGGTAGCTGTGACAGCGCTGTAAAGCGCGTCCTATGGTAAAGATATAAACAACCGTTTAGAGTACCGTTGGTTGAGACTAGCTGAGACGCCAGAAAGTCTGGTCGGTACCATTTTGAGTGTTTGTGCGTATGGCGCGTGCTTTGCTCGCCTTCCTAAGTGACACAAACGCACGTGCTGGGCTGCGGAGATCGTGCGCAGGGCTGTGAAAGTGTCAACAAATTTAGAATCGCCTCAAGAGTGGGCTGGCGTATTCTAGAGTGTGCCGGCCACCTGACGAACGCGCATAACTCCGCACCGTTTGATGCTATTCGCATTAACGTAGATAATCATTCCCAAAGGATGGGTTCTGCTGGACTTTTTACGAAGGTGTCTTTTCTGACGCATCACTCTTCTCTTGGTGTCAACTTAACGGTCTCCTAGAGGTTTCGGTTTCCTGTCGTAACCTTGACGCTTGTGTTGGTCTCAAACGGCCTCTTAGACGTTTAAGTTTGTATTGTATCAAGTTATAAATGAAACTAGGCTTGTTTTCAAAATGAGGCCGTCTGTTGCAAGCGGTCTTAGCTGTCCTGCGAAACGCCCGGCACTCCTTGTGGAGTGCCCTGGGAATGAGACCGCTTTTCTGTGCAGCCTCCTGGGACTGCACTGGACTGTGGAGCTGATGCACGCTGTTCAGATGCACATGGGTCGAGTCGCCGATTCCCCCGACTTCTCGGTCTCGTCGACGCCGTGATTCAGTCGGGTGAGTGTTTGTTTCAGACCACTTGTTGTTTTCTTCTAAAATGAAGTGAAGGCTTTACACCGTAGGAGCTGTGAACGCGTTGCCCTAGGGATTATTGATGCCTCATGCTTAACGTGCTTTCCTAGTTACGCCTAACCATGGTAAGCTTCAACGCAGTGAGATAGTTTAATTTAATCACCTTATCTCGCGACCTTCTTCGGGACTTCCTTGTCGGCCTAACATCTTTCGGCACGCATCAATAGGAATTGGTCCCGGGCCGCATCACGCCTTCATTTCTGGGAGCGTTTCAGATTAGTATAATAGTCGTCTGCAAATTGGCGACCAATTTTCTCGTATATTAACGGTCGAAATATGGTGACGGCTCTTCAGTTTATAAGGGGGGTAATCGTAACTAAATTGTACCGTTGCATAAAACAAGTTGGCTGCATGCGATCTGCGAAGGGCTGCGTGGCGATTAATTTCGGCTATGCTCATCGGATGGTGCGACTCAAGGTCAATTGCTCATCGTCGAAGCGATTGGTTGGTGTTTTTAGGTCACCGGTGCGACGTTGACATGGCATCCAAGTCCTGCGACATTCTTCGGCGGTGGTGGATACCGTTGGCACCTGCCTCCCCAGGAGCATGCTCCAGAGGTACTCGCTTTTACCAGATCGGCCTTATTACGTGACAGATATAAATTCAGTTCTAAAAGTAAAGTCCCGTTCACACTCTTGCAGCCGAGTACGACCGAGAGAGACGAGATCTGTTAAAACTTCTTAAAATTTCTTAGAACGAGGGAACACACTGACATTGTGGCGCCATCTATGCGGTGACCCTGGAACTGCATTTCCGAAGAGCTAAGGTTTTTCGGGATTTCTGAGGTCAAATGTGCATAATACCCATTAGAAAGGCTCGTTTATAACATTGACAAAAGTTTTCTGAGCCAAGAAAGAAAGGATAATGCACGAGAGAAATAAAAAAATATGCCGGACCGCCAAGTTTACACTGCTACCCAATAGATGGCGTCAGTGTGTCCTCTGGTTTAAGGGGAGACACTACCCAAAGAAAAAGAATTTGCAAAAAACATTGATTTTGAAAAGTTACATATTTACATCCATCTACATCCAGAGAGTATTCCCAGATATTTTCACTAGTTTACACTGCATAGTTAATTTTTTATAAATTATTTTCTGTCCACCGAAGCTAAAGAAAAGGTAGGGTTCGGAGCACTTTGAACACATATTTCTCCGTTCCACTTTTTGGTATAAATTCCATTTTAGGTCAATCTGTCGTTTGATAATGGCAGTAGCAGGGAAGGCTCGATTCTTCACTTTTCCTGGCGGAAATTTAATAGGAGTGCGCCTATGGAGTTTGTTTGTCACTTTACGGATGCCTTCTATAAAAAATGTTGACATTTTGTCGGAGACACAGAAGACCAAAAAGTTGACCAATTTTGCAGAAGAGAAAATTGATAGAAATCAATGACTTTTTACAAAAAAACTTTCCATAGGTGCAGCTCCTAGGTATTCTGCTACATATCTAGCGAATAAAAATCTTGAATATTGTGATCATGTTTCCGACGATAGATTAACTAAACAATGTACGGGGTGTTGCTGATAGAAGCTGCCTCAATTTCCATCCCACTTAACTGACAGACCTGCAATTTTGTTATGCACCCTCTAGCATGACCACCAGCCTACCCTGCAAGTTTTATTAATTTTAAGCCAATGGTTCAAAGTTGACCTCCCAGGGGGTGTCAGCCCCAAGGGCACAGGGTAAGGCAAAATTAGAAAAAAAATCGATTTTAGTTTTTTTTGCAATTTAACAAGGTTAGTTCTTCCTGCACATTTTCCATTGTCACAGTGTTCTTAGAAAGTTATATTTCGGGCTGAAAATCACTTCTTCCGAAAGCAAGTGGAAGGTGACCACGCCTCCTTTTGGGATACGCTCCCTGTTTATCAATAATTTTTCCCACAAAACAAATTCAACACCAGACCTAAAAGCTTGCCCAGTAACAGATAATCTTAAAAAAAATTATCTGACAACTATTGCATTGCTTTTTTCAACCAAGACAATCCCGAGACGCTGGGCACGTTTTTTTCAGGTGTGTACAATGTGTACTTTCAAGTGTTTGTGTTTTTGTAGCGACAAAATGGCGGCATTGGATGCTGTTCTTTCATTCAATGGTCGTAGCATTGCACAAGCCAATGTTTTGAATTCCTGTGGATGGAACCCTGTCTGGAACACCATCTAGTGGCCGAGGGAAGTTGACGTCACTCGAATATACTTTACGGGCCAAGCGACACGACAGGTCCCAAAAGAGGCCCGGCAAGCAAGGCGATAAGCCGAAAATCGAAGACATGACTTTAGCAATGCCTTCCAAGCCGGCGGCTATCGAAAAAATGACTCTAAGGCTGTTGATGCCAATAGAAATTTGTTATTCACCAGTTTTTTTACTTTAAACTCAATTATCTCAAAACAGTGTTTTTTAGCGTATAGGTACCATTTTTTTCTTAACCTGACATTATAGAGTGTTGATTTTTATTCCTACCACCTACATGGGTGTTGAAAAGTACTGAACTAGAATTAAAAATATGCACCCAGCAGTTTTTGAGTTATAATTTTTTTAATACATGAAAAAAACTAAAATGTTAGTACTAGAATAAAAAAAATTGAGAAAAAACTTATTTTAGGTTGGTTCAAATAATTCTAGTTCAGTAGATAAAACACAAAATTTCGAACAGAATGGTATATACATGAGAGGAATACTCCTAATAGTCACCGAGAAAAATGTTCCTCAACATGGCCTAAAATGCATGGGGAGCATAGGACTTACCCCGGCCCTTAATAAGAAGTTTTAAGGAACCCAGGTTTAAGAGGTCGCAAGAGTGTGAACGGGCCTTAAGGCTAGGTAGAGAACAGCTGATGTAACTGTGAATGGGAATCTTTTGAGAACTGAGGTTTCGTTAACCTTATGACAGTCGAATGCTTTTTGTTTCGTTTTCTCTAAAAGAGGTTTTTTAATGGTAGAGTCTTGTTTCTCAAGGAATAGTATAAAGAAAGGGTGAATGCGCAGCTTTTTGTTTTATTATCTAGCGGGAACATGCACAGTGCTCTGCAAGTTGTTCAGGTTTAGAAGCATCAAATGTAAATATTGAAGGCAAAAAGTTGTCACCTTTCTTCCTTTGGGTTTCATTTTTGGCGCATCCACTTCTGTGACGTCCTGGCAGTTTCGAATTCTTTGACCGGAGGTGCTTTGTAGAGCTTCTCCACCAGATGGTAGCTCTTGTCCTGCAAATTCAACTCTGAGAAATGTTAGAAGTTTTAGTTGGAAGAGTCGGCACTGCATTTGCCACTACAGTGCAATCCACTAATAACGATAATCAGAAAACCCGACAATTCAATCGTTATAACCGACTGATCGTTATTAGCTGTACATCATTATATGTGATATTGTTATAAATGGTTTGGCACTGTAGTACCACCAGGACAGCCGACATGCGAAGTGACCACCCCATGCACATCACTCGCGTGGGGCTGTCCAACTTCGAAACTATAGCCTCTACGAAGTGAAACATCGTGCAAATATAATGTTTATACTAGTCCACCAAAGGCATAACAAGTAGCAACACTTCTCGCAGTGCACGTGCTTTCATGTTTAGGCGGGCACTTTCAAATGTGTAGCTGCCGCTATAATGCACGGCGTACATACCATCAAAAAGTTGAGGAAGCTCCGACTGATCTTGGCTGCCTTTGTTGCTTGCTTGGTCATTTGGTGTAGGATTCATGGTTAGAAAAACATTAAAACAAAATGCTTTTAAGGCTTGTTGGCTTATTATAAGAGGCACTTTCACCACCCTTTCCAATGAAGACATTTTGAATCAATCAATCGAAGTTGAGAGCGCCACAAAAGTTGTTATAAAAACTCGATAACATGAGGATACAACAATCATGTGTCGTGGAGTTTGTGCCTCTATGGGTTAAGCTGTCATGTGAACTCGCGGTATTGCATGACATCAGTGTTAAGTCATGGTGTCATATGACAGATGTCAAGTGACGCCTTAGGACATAGTCATGAGGTTTGTGTCACATGACCATGTCATGCTGACGATGTCATGGGACCACTGTCAGCTACATTGGGGGAAAATATCATGTATTAACTATAACAACCCCTTAGTGTACATGCTCCGTTATCTAGACTTTATGCAATTGATAATATGATTTTTTATCATCTTGTTTCGCCGCATTTCTTTTCCAGGTGCTACGACCTGTCGGTTATGAAGGCCGGCAGCGTCTGCCAGGCAGAGAGGTCAAAGTTCATTGCCCTCATGGCCCTTCTTGCCCATCGACCTCATTGTGAGGTGAGTGGTTGCTACGCAGTTAGCTTACATCGATGCCAGATGTAACAATGGATTCTCTAGAATGACGTAACAGACCCTGTGGAATGATTCGGGCAGCGAGTCTGCTGAACCTAGAAGCACAAGCTTGTAGCTTTGAGAAATACTTTTGCTGAATATGCAACCTTGCTGAATACAAGGACTGCCTTGTACTAATTACTGCTGAAGAACTTCTTCACAACAGTCATTCTGTTTGTGCATCAATTGGAAGTCTATCTGAAGCTCAATTTCAAACAAAAAAAACAAACGAAAAAAAACTTCTTTTCAAAGCATTTAAAATTTTTAGGGCGAAGTCTCCTTAAGGCGTGGGTCTGTCCCTCCTAGTTGTGGGTATGTAGCCACTTCGAGGTTTAGTTTATGAATGGCTCAAGAGATGGCGTGTTCCGGAATTAACTTTATGTAGAGATGACAGATGGCGCTTAGCTCATGTTATAAAAGGCACTCGCTCTTGGCGCTGCTCGTAGTTTAGCTGGATGGAGGCAGTAGACAAGGCTGCGGAGCGGAGAGCGCGCAAGGCGGCGGCAGCGCGCGCTCGCAGACAGAATCCAGCCGTGCGAGAGCGAGAGGCCGAAGCATGTCGTCAGGCTGCGCGTCGACGCCGCCAAGATCCGGCCGTGCGAGAGCGGGAAGCCGAATCGCGTCGTCAGTCTGCTCGGCGACGCCGCCAAGATCCGGCCGTACGAGAGTGGGAAGCCGAAGCGGCACGGCAGCGTCGCCAAGATCCGGCCGTACGAGAGCGGGAAGCCGAAGCGGCACGGCAGCGGCGCCAAGAGGATCTGCAGAACGTCAGGGAACGGGAAGCGGCAAGAAAGCGCGCGTATCGGCAGGCAGACCCCGATGCAGCGAGAGCTCGTGAGGCGTCTGCAAAACGCATCAGGCGAGCTCAGCCCGAAGGTGCCGACGCGCGGTTTAAGCGAGACTTTCTAGACGTTTCGTTCGGCCATAGCTGTGGTGTGTGTGATAGATTGTGGTTCTCAAACAGTCTAGTCACAATATCTTCCATAAAGAACGACCAGGCTCGCGCCAATGCCATCGCCGTGCTGCAGCGCGAGTTCCCTGCCAGCAGCGGTGAGTACAAGATTTGCTATAGCTGCAAGGATTCGCTAGTGGCGGGAAAGGTGCCTCCAATGAGCGTATCTTACGGCTACACGTACCCACCCAAACCGGATCACTTACCTCCTCTGAACCTTGTGGAAGAACGACTGATCGCTCCTCGTTTGCCGTTCATGAGCATAAGGCGGTTGACGCACGGTAATGGACAGTATGGCATCAAGGGGCAAGTGGTTAACGTTCCGATAAACGCCCCCACCACGGTGCAAACGGAAGAATCGCTGGTTTACCGACGATTCACTCCGGAGCTTCGCCCACTCATCATCATTCACCACGTGGATATGCTGTGACTTTTAATGCGAATAGCATTCTTTGGATACTTCACGCACTTTTCGTCTATGTATCTATCTATCTATCTATCTATCTATCTATCTATATATCTATCTGGCTATCTAACCTCTTACGCCGCGGGTCGATAAATAAATAAAAAAGACCGGCGCCGGCGGGATTCGAACCGTTGACCCGTTGATCAGCAGGCAGACGCGCTAACCACAGAGCTATGAAGGCAGTCATTCAAGGCACTCTAAACACCTGTTTATATCTTTTACCATCGCGCGCGTTCCATGCACGAGGGCTCATTCCGCTCTCGTGAGGCTTAGCACTGCCCCTAGCTCACCCTCTCCCGCGCTCGGGAGAGGGTGATGTAGCGGCCGTGCTCACCCTCACGAGAGCGGAATGAGCCCTCGTGCATGGAACGCGCGCGCC
The DNA here is from genome assembly GCA_037355805.1 of Ixodes ricinus. NCBI lineage: Eukaryota > Metazoa > Arthropoda > Arachnida > Ixodida > Ixodidae > Ixodes > Ixodes ricinus. The sequence goes on from JAZHYW010037617.1 coordinate 11,943, forward strand.
ACCGGTAGCTGTGACAGCGCTATAAGGCGCGTCCTATGGTAAAGATATAAACAACCGTTTAGAGTACCGTTGGTTGAGACTAGCTGAGACGCCAGAAAGTCTGGTCGGTACCATTTTGAGTGTTTGTGCGTATGGCGCGTGCTTTGCTCGCCTTCCTAAGTGACACAAACGCACGTGCTGGGCTGCGGAGATCGTGCGCAGGGCTGTGAAAGTGTCAACAAATTTAGAATCGCCTTAAGAGTGGGCTGGCGTATCTAGAGTGTGCCGGCCACCTGACGAACGCGCATAACTCCGCACCGTTTGATGCTATTCGCATTAACGTAGATAATCATTCCCAAAGGATGGGTTCTGCTGAT